>CM060842.1:8567500-8742500 GCA_030762175.1 Metallyticus violacea | reverse complement strand
TTTATACGTTTCATCTGGACACCTTATCCCTGCTGAGAATGAAACATCACTTTGCCCCGGATACACCATGTGGCGATAAGTATGTCCAACACCGACTATATTTACCAAACCGCAATGCATCTAGGTATCGATAGTAGACAAAATGGTGGAAATTGTGGTCCGTGTGTTAATTACATGGCTTTGTTAATTTGGTTTGTTGCAGTTACCTGGTTTATTACAGTTGTTAATAGTTGGAAGTAAAAAACAAAAAATAGCTCGTTACTTCTTTCGTTTTAATTAAGTTAATATTGATTTAGTGAAATTACACCAGAAATTATTTTAATAGAAAGTGTTAGTACAACATGAGTTGTTCTTGTATGTCTCAATTATGGCAGTGCACCTCATAATATCATATTTAAATTTCCTAAATAGCAATAACTAAAGGAGTGCATAAAGACTATGCATAGGTTAATGATGAAAATGTAGTGTGTATTAAATGCTTCGTGCCAAGATTTGTGGATGGGGAGAACATTTTCCTTACCCTAATGTATGTGACGGTGTGGATCGGCAATGAAAAGAAAGATATAAAAGAAGGTACGAAGCGGAGTTCGGATAGAGATGAGAGTTTTAATTAATGGTGTAAGCAGGATGTTATAACATGTTCGGACTCGTTTGCAAATGAAGTTATGCAAAGACAGCACCCATAGTGCAGTTGTTCATGCTGCTGCTATTAACATCTGGGTGTGTTGATTTGTTTGTCACAATTAAATGGTTCATAGTTGCAATTAAATCAACAGTAGCTTGGTAGTTCTTTTATTTTTTATTAAGTTAAGATTGGTTTAGCGAACTCACACCAGGTACTTGTGTAATAGAAAGTGTTTATTACAATATTTCCTAAATAGCAATAATTAAATGAGAATTTGATAAAGAGTATACACCATGAAAAAATATAAGTTAATGATGAAGCTGTAGAGTGTATTAAACATTTCCTACAAACATTTGTGGTTAGGGGGCACCTTTTCCTTGTGCAATTTTCTCAAATCTACCATCATATGTGACAGTGAGGGTTAGCAATGAAATAAAATAACGTATTGAGTGGTATTTGGGCGAGATGAAGAGAGTTTTAATTAATGGTGTTAGCTGGATTTTATGTTTTGACTCATTTTCAAGTGAGATTAAGACAAACATACCCATTTATAACTATTGTCAAGAAGACGATGTCCTTTTCATTAAAATATACTATGATGAATATGATGCTGTTCCAACTATGTCGATTAGTTTAAAGGTATCCAGTAATTTGGAAGTTAAATGTATTTTATTTATATATGTCTACCTTTGGAGAAGTTTATAATTCATATTATTTTATGTTTCGTTTATATATAAGTAATATTGTTTGTGAAAAATTTCAGATTCTTAAAATTCATCGAAATATTTTCTAATTATAAATAAATAATATCACCTTGTAAACGTAATACTGCGTAAAAGATTCGTCTTTGCTATTGGCTTAACAATAGAAAATTTACTTTTTTGCAACTGGTTACATTACAGAAAACTGACGCGAAAATGGAAAAAGTAAAAAAAAAAATTAATCTGACAGGAGGGCCTCCTGGCCCCCTCTCTGAATTCCCATCTTTACAGGGGTGCTGTAGAACCCCTAAGCCATAATTACCTTTAATCATTCTTTAAATTGAAGTGAGAATCAACAAACACGACTGTTTGCAACAATGTCCACCTCATTACTGAAAATGCATGGAAGCATGATACAGGTGTGCCAATACATCACTTTTACCAACTAACAGTAAGCTAACTAGGGTTAAACAATACAAAAGATTTGTAAAGTTTACAGGATAACGCATATAACATGATTAGAAGTAAATAAAGTAATGCTAAATTGAGGTTGATTAACGAATGACATGACAAAATTAGCGTACAGGTTTTGCATTTAGGGCATTGGCAAGAATATGAACCTGCAATGCAAATGGCAGGTCTATGGATGGAGATAGGTTGCGAAGAAGTATAAGATTAGGGAACGTTCTAAAAGTGACGCAGGATACAAATTTAGAAATTTTGCTTAAAGATGAATGTTTTAATAAAGTATTGTGACATTCTTTCAAAATACGTTTGCTGCTCTCAATTCCAGGCACATCGGTACAGTGTTAATTACTTTCTTATATAATATACAGAATTAGATAAAAGCCCCGTGCGAGTAAATAACGTGCTTTGGTGATATGAAACTGGTTTATTGGGATAGTCCTATATTGAGAACTGAAAAATGATATTATTGTATTTCCGGTTTAACCGGAAGTAACTCCAACGCTTATTTTATATGGAATATCCAATATATATTTTAAAAAGTCGAATAATGTTCATTAAGAATTTTTCAAAAAGTACATAGCTACATACTTCAGTACCAATTTATGGTTGCTATATCACGGGGGGGGGGGGGGAGAGTAAGTATAGCGAATAGTAAAGTGCTCCTTCCTTAACAAAATCCAAACAAAGATGGCTCAACGTCTAAATATTCTGTTCACTGGTTGAAAATGCACCAGTCGATCATAGAAACCATTTAAGCAAAGACTTAAGCAGGCTTTAGGAATATCTTGCACGCTTCCATTATTCGATACTCCAGATCTTATAAGTTGTCAGGTCTTTCCCGATATACTACTGTCTTCCAATGACCCACAAAAAAGTCCTAAGGCGACAAATCTGGGAATCTTGCTGGCCACTTTATGTGACCTCTCCTACCAATTTATCGTTGTGGAAAAACCTGGTCTAAGTGCTGACGAACATTTTGTACATGGTGAGCTGGAGCTCCATCTTGTTGGAAATAGATGTTATCTCTGAGTACATCGCCACGGGTGGCAGAGGTCGTTAAGGCGCGGACTCGTGAGCGGGAGGTCTGGGGTTCGAATCCCGCCAGAACCGTCCTCCCTGACTGAGGTTTTTTCCAGGTTTTCTCAGTCCTCATAACTGGCAAATGCCGGGGAGGTACCCTAAACTTAGGCCTGGAACGTTTCCTTCCTTAAAAAAATATACTTTCCCAATTTGTCATTTCATCAGTGTCCACCGCCTGTGGTGCCTCAGTAGTAAAAACGGGCGTTAAACACTACTATAAAAATCTCTGGGTAGCCCTTGGTTGACTGTGTGTAGAAAGAAGTTTGCGATAGCCAGTGTTACGTGATTGCCAAACAAATCCAAGTATCTATTAGCGTTTAGGTTTTCTCTAAAGAAGAAAGAACCAACGATATGATCGCAACAATACAACCCAAAAAGTAAGTTTTATGGATACTGCGTGTAGTTCTCCTTCCATTGTGAGTATCAGCAGTGGTGTCTGTTGACAAATACATTCAGATAGAATGTGACTTCATCTGAGAATACAATTTGTCTAACTGGGTTGTTTTTAATGCGAAACTTTCATTTATATTCCAACGACAAAATTTTTGTGGAAATGTTTGGATTTTCTGCACACGGAGAACATTCAATGAAGTATTCTCATCCATTGCACTTTTCGCGCTACCTCATCTTGTTAAGGCCTTTAAGCTTTCAGTTTGAGAAATTGCTTTCAGCTTTCAGTTGCAAATTCGCCTCTCGTTCCTTATCTTGTGTCAACTTGCTGCAACAGGATGGATACCAAGCTTTTCTATCAATGTTTCGTGACAATCCCACAGAAATGTTACAATCTTGACTCTTCGGCAGTTTTTCGAACAGTCGATTTTCATGAATGATTTTCGGAACGAAGGTCACCAACTACGAACTCCTAATCACTTTTAAACCACATATACCAGTCGTGGCTCTGAGTACGACTTAAACAATTGTCCCTATAAACATTTTTCATCATCTCATAAGTCTCGGTAAAGGATTTACAAATTTCCACGCAAAATTTAATGTTTATGCGCTGCTCATGATAGCCAGTCATCTCACTGTTGCAAAGAAAGTAGTGTGGAACGAGATAGAAATATACAGCAAATGGAATACGCCTTGTCAGAGCAAATCAATTATAATGCTACCACTTTTTACTATGATATATATTTGGCGCAGAGTTTTGAAAGTTCGGATATTATATTGAATGTGGTTGGTTGAAAAATAGTCAAGACCAGTTACTTGTTCTTCGAGAAGAATTCATTCTCGGAAGCGAATGTTCACGATTTTCTTCCACCATGAATTGCACGTCAAAAGGAATGGCAATGAATGGGGCATATTATGACACCTAAGGCGACGAAAAACTGAAAACTGAGGCGACGATGTCCAAACTTCAAGGGAACTGGTGTTGCATGACAATGCATCTGCTCTCAGAGGGAATTGGAGGGCGAAAAAGTCCAAATACCTCACCATCCACCCTACAGGCCTGATCTTTCACATGCTATATCTGATTGTTTCCCTGAAGTGAAATTTGTCATTACTGAAATTTTTTCAACAAGTGCATTACCTTTACCTTATAAATTCACCTATGCGGAGTGACGCACCGCCTTTGATAAGTGGTTGCAACGTCTACTTCGAACTAACGGAGGTCGTTTCACTACAGCTCACAGCTTGGATTTTGGATCGGTCAAACGACTGAACCAGGTAACTTGCAGTAATAAGAGAAGATCTGACAACTTAGCAAACAAATTGCTGAAAATTAGTTTTACACACACAACATTCAGTTTGTTGCTGTTTTTTAACCATGTGTTTCTGTCAGAGAAAAAACTTCTCATTAAAACTAAATTTGTACACCAATTTCGGTCTTAGCAGCGGAAAAACTCCTGTTGCTACGACGACTAACGGATTATGACGTTGCAAGTGGTTGCCAAAGTCGTTCTAATACATGTACTGTGCTAATTAGACAGTTTGCGAGAAACTCCACTCAAGTCTCAACCATTAATTAACTGTAATTAGCGAATACTAGCGTTGCACGAATACAAAATGTTGTCATTTAATCACTATGTTCATTTTCTAAAAGCATATATGTGCTACTTCTAATTTCACAATGTTAAAGGTAAAATAAGCATTTATATACATCCGTGGGTGTACTATCTATATAAAAATATCTTTTTCTAACAGTTCAGTTGAAATTCGAGCTATAATATGTGTATTTTTTAATTTCATAATGTATATATAACATGATCTGTATCCCTTTTGAACAAATTTCGCTACTGATCCTAGGAATGGATGCCTTGGGTCACTAAAAGTCTTATGTTATTTGTATCGGTGTCAAAAAACAACTTATTTTTATTGCATAAAGTCTCAGAAACGTTGATTTAGAATATAACATCTGTTTCTGACAATTCCTCAAGAAACTAAACAAGTGTCAAAAACAGATTTATCAGATGTTAGATTCTGAAGCAAAATTTCTTTTATATCCTTGGCAAATTCAAAGCTGTTACCATTTTTAAAAACGTACTACATGTTAATTTGTTTTTCATGCCAAAATTTGGGGAAAGAAATGAAATCCGGAAGAATGTATGCAGCCGGTTGAAGCGAGACGAGTTTTAATGAATGGTGTGAGCAGTATATTATGTTTCGACTACTTTGCAAGTCAGGTTAAGACAACACAGTACACCTGTTTATAACTGCTGCTAAGCAAGACTATGTTCTGTCCATTAAAAAAGACGATGGTAAATATGATGCTGTCCCAAATTTTAATTTGTCGAATAATTTGAAAGTTAGTATATTTTTTTAAAGATGTGTGCCTACTCTTGGAGAAGTTTATAATGCATTATCTTTTATATTTAGTTTAAATATGAGAAATGTTGTTTGTAAACAATTTCAGATTCTTGAAAACTATCTAAATGTTTTCTAATGATCAATAATGTCATCTTGTAAACACATTACTGCGTACAATATCTGCATTTGCTATTGGCAGTAGTAGAACGACTGCAGCCGCCTTTTCCCCCCTTTTGGACTCTGGTATATGTAGTTGATTTTGATCCCCTTATACTGTGGCACTACATTAAATTTATCAATATACATTCATAAACTCCTATTGCATAGTTATTAAATTATGACATATTCGTAAGATTTGAAAAAGGACATGATACAGACCCAAAATTTTCAGTTAAAAAGTCAATTTATTGTTGAAATGTCGCTTCAAAAATGTATCTACAAATTTTTATTACATAAATTTCAGAATTTAATAATTACACAAGTGATTTTAAAAAATCTGGACCCTAATGAAGGTATTTTCAACTCGAGATATTTAAACGTTAGTAAAAAATCTTAGAGAACAACGTTTATCGCTCGAACGTGACGACCTGCGATGTCAGTTAGCAAGGCCATGGAAGGTAAGGGAACTTCTTACAGAAAATATATATATATATATATATATATATACTCATAAAAACACTCAGAGTGCAATATAAAAAGGTTCACATAAAATTTCACACTAAAAACCGTAAACTTGAAAACTAAAATCACACTATATTTAGAGCTTGGCTCTTGGTCACGTGATGAAAATGAACTCATGAAATGATAGTTCATTTTCATCACGTGACCAAGAGCCAAGCTCTAAATATAGTGTGATTTTAGTGTTCAAGTTTACGGTTTTTAGTGTGAAATTTTATGTGAACCTTTTTATATTGCACTCTGAGTGTTTTTTATGAGTTTTTATGCTTTTTAGAAGTTTTTATTACTCTATTAATAGTATATATATATATATATATAAATTATGGCTGCCACAGCTGCATTGTGGGAAAGGACAAATATTTAACGCAATCCTCTGGTTTGATATTACTCACTCCATTTTTATCTGTGGTGCATATATCCATATTTTCCATATGTCATTTTATTTTCAACCGCATATCTTTTGCTATTTTTCTATTGAACTGTCTTTTCTTCTATTAAATTTTTATAATGTCTTGAATTGCAGAATTAATACCCGTTTTTCTCAATTGTTTGCTTACTGTTTCCTTTACTAACCTCATTTCTTTACATTTGTTATCAAACCAATCCATTTTGTAATAAAACCTTTCTCATTCCTTACAAGTCAGAACTATTACAAACTGTTACTATGCAGTTCATTTTCCAAAGACTTCATTCCAGAGTGTAAAATGTTATAAAATCCCATACTCTTTCCATATTAGCGAAATCCGAAGGGGCTGTACCCATTGAAAGTTTTTTTTTTTTTTAAATATCTTCAAATCTCCACCAATTCTACCTACTAGGCATCAAAAAGAGAATGACAAAAAAAAAAGTGTGTGTGTGTGTGTGTGTGTCTGTGTCTGTCTGTCTGTTAACGCTTTAGTCGTCGCAATTTTTGTTTTTTTCTAACGGAACTCGGTATATGTCATTAAAATAAATTAATAAAAATAGTTTCCAAAAATCAGCGAAATCAGAAGAGGGGAAATTTAAAAAGCATTCGAGTGTTTAATTTTCTCTCAATTTTTTCAAAATAAAAGAACAAATTATTCAGTATTAAACTATATTTATAGCAATACAAAAGTTTTACATTTAACAAAAACATTGTCTTGAAGATAGCAAATGGGAAATATTAATCCTTTTTTTTTTTTCTGATTCGTTTTATTTAAGGACGCTCTTTAACATCTCAAGTCATCAACGTCCCATTCAATTCCGGGCGTGAAACGGCCGACAAATTTTGCTTAGAGGCCTCTTCTTTCAGGCTTGAGGTTCTTTTTCGTGCCGTAAATCCATGACACGAGACACGGGACCCACGGCTTTACTTCCCTTCCGAAGGAAACCATACTTAGGATTTTTATACGCCCGAAAAAATCCATCGATCCTGGCCGGGTTTGAACCCGCGACCTTGGGTTTAAAATATTAATCTAATATCTGTGTGAGAATTGTATTTGTAAGAAAGAGCGCTCTGTAATAACCTTCAGAAAACGTTTACGTTACATGTTTTTACTACAATAACATTTAAATTAAATTTCAAAGTCGATGTAAAGCCATGAAACTTTTGAATGTTTATTTTTGATTGTGTATGTTTGCTTAGTACATTGCAGTTGTTTTTAAATAGTAACATGTTTTGTTTTATTGACACATATAAACTACTTCTTAAATAACAGGTTTTTTTTTTCTGTTGTGTTAGTCATTGTAAAGAATATAGCAGTGGCTCAGTTCATAAACATGGTAATGTTTAAAAGGTTTAAGAATACTCACACAGTATAGCTTTATCTGTCAGTGTTCATATATTTCATTTACTCAATATACCATTAATTCTTGTTGTTTAATCTCAATAATAAGAAAAATCCTAAAAATATGTTTCCTCTTGTAATACTTGGAAGAATGCTAATTTTGTTCTCCTTGATTAATTTCATTATATAAATTTATTTTCAATTTATTTTGAAGGGAAAATTAGACAAACCTAGTTAAGTAATGTGTTACCGTTCACTTTTTCTGTTATTAGTTAGCTTTAGAGTATGTCATGCTAACACCACAGTAAAGTCATAACTTATTTCATTAATTATTAATGCCATAATATGGATTTTATCGTATTTTTAAAATTACTATACTTGCTGAGGAATTTGTGTAGCTCCTACGTGAGGGTCTTTTTCCATCGGTTCATATTCTATCCATCGTATTTTATTTTTCAAACATAATTTACAATAAATGTAACCCATACAACATGCTTAAGAGCCAGAGCTCTTAAAAAAAAAAAACTCTTTGCCCCTCCCACAAAATACCTTGCTGACGCCCTTGAATGAGGGGGAGGAAGAAATTGTCTATGAATATGGTTGGTGGAACTGGTTGGTGTAGAGTTGCGAGCCGGCAGGTGAGAAAGCAGTGTGTGGCTAACAGCTGGGGGGGCCTGTTGCAGGATGCTGAGGAGGAGGGTACTGCTGGTAGTGGTGACTATCGTGCTGGCCGCCGTGCAAGGGACACCTTCCGGCCGAAGGAAACTCTGTGGCCCGCAACTGGCAGACGCTCTCGCCCTCAAGTGTTCGGGTCGCGGATATAACGACCCCTTCATGCACGCAGCGAATTCCGGTAAGTGCAACGCATTTCCGTATTGTTGCCACACTCTTGCTTAGCAAGTATGTACAGATATTATGCAGGAAGGCACGGTGTTAGAACCCAATATGTATTACTTCAATGGATCAACTAAATAAATGCTGATTTTAACAAATCTCATTAGAGGAACGGTCTTTCAGATAAATCTATTGGATCCCCATGGGGAAGGGGTAACTCTAATATTTGAATGCATTAATGTTCATTTTGACTCTGCGCAATTAATAAAGACACTTTAGTCTAAAACGTTTATTTTTCTAAACTTACAGGGGACGTTAGATTGATGCACAAGTAGCATTGTTTTGCTGTGGCCAAATTTTTTGCTTGACATTTATTCGAGATAAACAGAAGGCAGTAGCTAAGTCAATAATACAGAGTATCCACTCCGTGATTATAAACATGTATAATCATATTTACACAAAACTGTTGGGATTAGAAAGAAAAACTCAAAAAGTTTAGTGTCTATCTCACAGATAGCAATCAATAAAAAATATTCGCGCTCCGATGCCGGACTTCCAGAATATGTCATTACCGCTCCCACGAGTTTTTGCGTCTCGGTCTATGGCCAACTTACCACTGCACTAATGGCAGCCATTCCGAGCAGTCATAGTATACATTCGCTCGCGAAGATAGCAAGACAGCTGACTTAGAGCAACGTATTTTTGTGTATATTTCTCACGCATTCGTGAGAAATTTATTCCGAATTGCCGCCCTCTAGAACTGCAATTCACAATCTTATAATTACTAGTGGTACAGTGCTAAACAAGAAACACAAGTGAAGTACTGTTTTAACAGAAGACAAGTTAGACGAAATTGGCGCATTTGTTCCATGTTCCCCAACAAAATCACCAACAAATTAGCACAAGTTTGGGGTTCAGTGTCTTATGCACATACAGCAACAGAACTGTTAAAGCTCAAACCTTACAAATGTACATGTGTCCGTTGTCTACGTAGCAGGTGTGTATTATTGCTAGTGGTTTCTTTCATCAGTGACTGAAGGGTTAATTGACCCAAAGCCTGTGTTCTTTTCAGGCGAGGCTGAATGATCGTATGAACACTCGCTATTTTGTTCTAAAAATAAAAATTGATGCAAAAAAAAAAAAAAAAGAAAGAAAGAAAAGAAAAGCCCTCACTAGATAGGGAAACTGGAATTTGTTGTGCAAATATAGTAAAGTCACATAAAGCACGGCTGGCTGTGGCACATTCAGCTGCCAAGGTTCAAAACTCGTGCGAGCGGTAAGGACGTGTTCTGAAAGCCTGTATCTACTGTGATGGACTCAATATAAATGTTCATAGAAATGAAGTGTGAAACTTCAGAGGAGTCTGCAGGCTTCTAAAGACTGTGTGCAAACGTCCCCAGCACGTGTTCCTCAATTTCGCTTTGGCAGGTTGTCTGAAAAGCCTTTAAGCATCCAATCTTCACCAAATCTCTGTACCATTTCACTAGGTATGTGATGTTGAAACTGATCTCAAGGCACGCTGAACTGTCGAGAGCTCTGTGTCCTATGGTATTACAAAATACTCCAACTACGTTACTTTGGAGTCGCCATTAACTCACTAGATAGCTGCACAATACAAACTGAATTGAAATGTAAACATTCAGTTTTGCAAATGACAAGCGAAAAAGGGCCAACCAATACTAATAGTTTTTTTTTTTTTCCTCTCTCTTATGGTGCCGTCGGCAATTACACAAAACAAAAATTATTTGAAACTTTCTTTCTAATGACATCAGTGTAAATGTCTTAATTATAACTACAGAGTGTTTCTGTGAACGAGCTGCATATATCATCTATAACTGTTTTCCAACACCGGGACAATTTTTCGATTCAACACCTGAAGAAAGTTTACAGTTAAAGAGTTCGTCGAGAATGTATTAATAAAATGAGTTTTCTCAAAGATTGTTGAACAAAGAGCGGAAAACGTGGAAACCTGAGAGCACAATAAGGGAATGTGGAGTAACCTGCCAACCAAACTCGTGGATAGCTTCTTTTGTCGTGTAAACAGTGAAGGTGTGCCTTATCGTAGTGCAGCAACAGTTTTGCCATTTTCTTGAATTAAGGCCTCATACAGTCTGAGTTGTTGGCAACAAATGTGAAGTGCAGACTCAGACATGGGATGTCAAAATTAATGGAAAATCTAATTTGTGCTAAATACACCAAAAAAATCTCTTTAATATTATAATTTTTTTTCATAGACACCGAGACTGTAAAAATGTAGATAATAATTCAATTAACTTTTTACACATATTTTCATGTGTAATTTGATTTATTATTTAGTGAAACCATCCAATCGGCTACATTTCTCAAGTATATACTAACCCAATGGCATCTTTTTTAAAAAATGAATTGCAGCACTTTTTGACCACTTATTCTCCTCTGTATTTAAAATGAAACAAATCTTATCACAAACCTAATTAATTAAACGTCACAAAATAGCTTTACCTAAGAATATTGGCCCTCAGTGCTGCCCAGTATCACAGAAAATTTGCAAGGATAAACTCACACAATTCCACTAAATGCACACTATTCAAACAAATTGAAGTGCTCTCAATTTAGCTGTGAGTAAAATGAGAGTAGGCGCAAGATGATCAAGCAAGTAGAAATGTTTCGAGCTTGTTTAAAGTCAAAGGACAAGATACTTTTTTGTTGATTTGTTTTATTTAAGGACGCTCTTTAACATCTCAACTCATCAGCGTCCCATTCAATTCAGGGCGTGAAACGGCCGACAAATTTTGCTCAGAGGCCTCTTCTTTCAGGCTTGAGGTTCTTTTTCGTGCCATATCCACGGCTTTACTTCCCTTCCGAAGGAAGCCATACTTAGGACTTTTACGCCCGAAAAAATGCATCAATCCTGGCTGGGTTTGAACACGCGATCTTGGGTTTAGAAGACAAGTATGGTAACCACTACACCACCAGGACCGACAATGTCACAGTAAATTAGATTTATTGTTCAAATAAAATAATCACATTATTCGATATTGCCCCAGTCGAATCAAAAATAACGAAATGCTATATTTAAAATTAATATTGTCTTCATCCCGGTGCTTCTGTTGGGCATTCAGATCTAAAAATCCCAGAAAAGGACAGATATAAGCAAATGACAAAGACTAGTCTACACAGCAACAAAAACTCCAGGAAAGCCCTTCTTCATCTCTCCCTGACAATGTCTGAAAAAGCACTACTAAGCCTTGCTTCGACCTTATTATTTATCAGTTATTTACATTATAGACAGGCTAATATTTCAATTTGTTAATAAAAATTAACATCTCATTTTGGGAAAGCTCAGCCTGGACACTTTGCCCCACAAATGCATAATATTAGACACTAGCTTTTGGGTAGGAGTGTTTTTTGCTAGGACTCAACCACTTTCTGTTCTTGATATTGACATAAAGGCACTGTTTCCAACTTTTCTTCCACATAGTATTGCCTTCTTTTGTAATTAAATACATGTTTGCTTTCAACTTAGTTTCCTCACAGTATTAAACAATATTTCATAATTAATTTGCAAAATATACTTTTTAGCGGTAGCTTCAAAATTAATATGATACAATGAGTGAAGAGTATAGGTTGCTGATTTAAGTTTTGGCATGATATATTCTATGCACTTGTGAACTTGAATTGAAAAACTAATTACGTACGTATTGTGCAACATTTCATATCTTATGATGATTGTCTTTATCTAGCAAAACAATGACAATTTCTGAAAAGTTTGCTTGCGTCAGCAATACTGAACTAAGTAAATTTTAAATTAGGATTATTATATCAGTTATTTGTTTTGTGATCATAGTATTACTTGCTATATTTCCTCTGAACACTTTTAGTAAAAAAAAAATATCTATTTTTCAGATTAAACTATTGTGATGCAATAACAACAGGTAGATTTGTTTATACATCCCTGTAGAGCATATATGAAATGTTTACTTACATTGGACCAAAATTGATGTACAAGTAACATTTTCTGTGTTGAAAAGTTTATATTTGAAGAGTATAAAAATTTCCATAAACATGAATTTAATATATTCTATAGTTTACATTTGCCCTGAAAACTGCCATTCTAAGATGAGTATTTTCATTAATATATGTGCGAAATAATAAGAAAGTGTGCGGCAACTGACAGTAAATACAGATGAAATAAGCAACTGTAGAGGAAAATTTATATATTTTAATCAAATTGTACAATATTTAATATTTGGTAGTTGCTTTGAAAATACGAGAGTAAGTCTATAAGTTTCCGGCCTCGCCGATAAGGATTACCGCCTGCACAAAACCTTTATCTGCGTTATACCTTATCTGTTCAATAAATAATTGCAGCTGTAACTTCTCCTCCGCTGTGTTCAGTTGTTCAGACATAGTTGAAACAAAGAAGACTATGTGTAGGGGATTATGACATGTTCAAAATGGAGTGTCGAGCTGTTATTAAGTTCCTCACAAAAGAAGGACTTACTCCAAATGAAATTAAATAGCAATTGGGCGGTGTATATAGGGAAGCATCCCCCTCATATCCTACCGTAAAAGAATGGGCCAAACTCAGGTCGGCCCTTGGAGGGAAAGCTGAGTGGTGGTGTCCTGAAAACATCGCTCTTGTGAAAGCAGAAATTATGGAAGACCGACCGGCAGCTCAAAGTTACAGAAATAGCAGCAAGGTTGGGATTTTCAAAAAAAAAAAAAGTCCTTCGAATTATTCATGAATATTTACATATGAATAAGGTTTAGCGCCTAGACTTCTTTCCTCAATCCAAAAGCAGCTACAAGTCATCTGTTGTCAGGCATCTTTGGAGCTTTGCTGTGACAATGAAAGAGAAGTTCTGCAAATCATTATTACAGCACATGAAACTATTGTCCTCTACTATGATCCCTTGTCCAAAAGAGAATCAATGGAATGGCGTAAGCCTGGCAAAGCACCACCTCTAAAGGCCAAGATCACTCAGTCAACCAAGAAGATCATGGCCACAATCTGTGGGGACTGTGAAGGAATTCTGTTCATTGACTTCAAGGAGGGGAACACCACAGTAAATGAGGAGTACTATGCTGGCCTATTGCACAGACTACGTGCTTCCATCAAAGAGAAAAGGCGAGGAAACCGAGAGGTGGTGTGCGCTTTCTTCATGACAACGCGCCTGTGCACCCAGCTCTTGTTGCAAAGGAAGCTCTGAAGAAATGTGGCTTCAAGGATATCGACCATCAACTCTGCAGCAGAAGCATTAATGCTCCTCTATTTGTAATGCTCCAATATGCAATAAAACTACGAGGATATTTTGGAAAGATTTGAAGCATAAAATGACGGAATGAAATTTTTCTAATTTTTCAACATATACTCCCTTGACACTAAAGTATTTTGTCCAGGGATGTCCTAAAGCCTTTATCCCATCACCAAAGTTAGATTTGTTCAGGTCTGCTAAAAGCGTATCAAGATTTTTAGGTTCTTCACTGAACGAAAATGGGATATTCTCAGCTTAAGTAACAGTGGAAGTCCGATGGAGCCAAATCAGGGAATAAGGTGGGTGTGGCAGCAAATCGTACCCCATTCATAGCAATATGTGTGAGGGCGAGCATGCAAGATGATGTTCTTATTTGCTAAGCCCGGCCTTTTCTCGTGTATTTTTATCTTCAATGGGTGCAATACATTAGATGGGGAGATAATCAATGAGCAGCGCATCCTTGGCCTCCCAGAATACCGACATGATTTGGCCTTCTTTGGCTGTAAAAAATCATTTTGCTTCCATTGTCTAGACTGCTGTTTTGTTCCAGGTATACAGTAGTGCACCCATACTTCATCATTGCTAACAAACAAATCGATGTATAAAGTCGGCGGGACCTCTCTGAAACTTTGCTCAGAGATTTGCACTCTTGATTCGCCTTTGTTTCTGGGCCATCAGTCCTGGCACCCATCTTGCAGATAGTTTTCTTCAAGCGCAATTCTACCCTCTAAATTTCTCGTATCTTAAGAAAAGTTAAGGATTATCTGGTTAAAAACACTAGACTTTCTATTTTTCAAACGTTTAAATTCTTTTATTTTTAACGAAGCTATTTTCAAAATATGTATATGAAATTAAAAACTCCCGCTTTTAATCAGTATGTTGCACAAAACACATTAAATACTAGAATGAATAATGTTTTCAATTGCATTATTAACACAGTGGTGCCCATAACGTACGCAGCTTATGAAAATGCCGATGGAGTAGTCAATGTTTGTATGACCCTTAATAAATATTTAATATATTAAGCACATTTCACTAATTATTGTTGTAATGCTAGTTCTCAAAGGTGGAAATATAGAAACTCTATTTGTTTGCAGGTATAGAAGTCCCCATTTACGCACGGTCAAGAACTACAAGAGGGATATCGGATGAATGCTGCCGGACTGGCTGTTCCGAGAGTACCCTGGAGCAGTACTGCAACCCTCACCTACCAGAGACCTACAGGTAAAAGTCTTTTACAGCTCATTGCTGGGTTTCCTTTCTACTTCATTTTCGGTACTGCAATACAGGAGACGTGTTGTTTTAGTTCCATTATACAATAAGGTTTTGTACAAGGTTAATATTGAAAATATTTATTGCATTATCTACAAAAAATTAAGGTTTACCCTTTATTCTCGTCTAGAAATACGAGTACTTTGACGTGTTACCATAATTGTGTTTCTTGGTATAACCCGTTGAATATTTGATGTTAATCATCTTTATGTCTGTGAAAGTACATATAAACTGTAAAACTGAACCACATGTCAAATGTTTATAACCAAATAGCCACAAGTTATAATTAAAGTTGCATAAACCTGATGAGCTCTCGTTTAACAATTATAATAAGTCTTTTACACACATAAAATAAATCTTTCTCGTCGTAAAAGTGCTGAAACAATACTTTGTGTTGCCTTCCCGAACTTGTATTACGGCATCACATCATCTGGACATTGACAGTATCAAATGTTTGACTTGATCAGGTGAAATCTCACTAAACTTTTCTCTATGATGACTTCAATCAGATATTTCTTGTTTTTTTTTTTTTTATTTATTTGCTACAGCATTGCCAATAATCTTCCATCCACTCTCAATGGAATTGATATCTGGGCTGTCCCCTGGCTATGTGATGGTGGAAATCTCTTTTTCTTGAAGAAAACGTCTAACTTGTAAGACAAAATTGTAATTTTTGTTATAATTATGTGGATGTTTTTTTTTTTTTTTTTTAATAGTGTTTAACGCCGTTTTCACTACTGAGGCACCACAGGCGGTGGACACTGATGATACATGAGATGAAATGATAAATTGGGAAAGGATTTTTTTTTTTTGGAAGGAAGCGTTCCAGGCCTAAGTTTAGGTACCTCCCCGGCATTTGCCAGTTATGAAGACTGAGGAAAGCCTGGAAAAAAACCCAGTCAGGGAGGACGGTCCTGGCGGAATTCGAACCGCAGACCTCCCGCTCACGAGTCCGTGCCTTAACGACCTCGGCCACCCGTGGCGGTTATAAGTGGATGTAACATGAAACAAAACTAGTAGTTTATTTTGGCGAAAACAGTTTTGTTCAAGCAAGATACTCACTTTTCTTGCTCCATGACACGGTGCGGAGTCATCCTGGAGAGTGTAATTTTCTGGTGATACGAACTTATTGACATTAAACTTTCTGTTATGTATGCACCTGTTCCCTCAACAAAATGTAATGCTCACTCCTTTGTTTAAAATACAACCCCAGATCGTCTGGGGAACTTCACTGTTGAGTCCATACATTCTTCATCGCTACGACGACATATAAATATTTTCCCATCATTTTCCTCCGACATTCAATTGAGAAGATGACTTTACTCTCTTCAGTGCAATGTTCCTTTGCTCATTCCTGTCGAGTTTTCTTCATTTTAACTAAGGGGTCGTCAAGCAGGTAGACTCATTTCTGAAAGTCTGTACCTGACGGTTCTGCTGCCAACCAACACGCTAGAAGTTTCTTTTCACTCTCTTTTCAAATCCGCTGAAGTCATACGCCGGTTTTTCAGACAGATCTGTTTCAAAACGCGGGCTTTAGCAATAGTTGAACAGCTTTTTCTGTCTCTTCCTTTAATTACTCCAAAATTTCAATTTTTCTTGCATTTAACCAACAATCTTTCTGTTTTCTACTGTGAAGAACCAAATTCGAAGTCACCGATTTTCTAGCTCCGGTGCTAGAAGCGGTTGCAGCATCTGCAGTGCCGGAACCTGAGTGGCTGTTTCCATTTCAGAGGTTGGAAAGCTGCATACAGTGCCAGGGGGAACACTTTGAGAAACTGGGATAAACAAAACGTTTCTATGAGTACTCATTATTTGTTCTCTCAGTACTTATCTAGTGACCTTCGTACTCTTGTAAGCTGTTCGCAAATATGCTAAAAAGTTATGAGAGACAGAATCTCTCGATGACAAGAAAGGTATTCCGAACCGCCCTGTTCTTACAGAAGCAAATTCAGATGAAATACAGGAATTTCCTAGACAATGCATTGTCGCCTAGGGCATCAATTTCAACATTTTTTATGACACAGATTAGTAAGTAGCTTTAAATACAGTGTCATTTTATGCTTTTAGTAATAATATAAGTATTAAAATAAACGTAGAAACACTATGCGCGGTGACACTGTCTCACTTTTCCGTTGGGGCTGTACTTTCCCCAACAAATCTCCACGCTCAGACAGCCTGGAACTCAAATAACCTCACCGTATATAGAATAGATATATCACACATAAAAATCACGTTAAAACATTGAAACACGTTGTTGTTATTATTCAATAAAAACTATGCAACAGAATTTATGGCTAGGTAATGGATCATCTAAAACTTCTTCCGCACCTTGCTGCTCGAGAAACCATTGACCTATATTTTCCACACGGACCACATGCTTCCAGCAGGTAAAGTGCCGGCTACTAAGTAAGGGTCGCTATTGTTAGTTGTGACTTGTAAGTGAAGGTAGTGTGTGTGAAGTGAAACAGCAATTAAAATGTACTCTGTAGAGGAACGTGTGTTTCTAGTGGAAAACGTTTTTGCTTAATGTAAAAATTACACTGTGAAAGTCAAACAACCTTCCATTGCTAAGTTTCCAAATTCAAAACTACCACACCGAGATACTGTGCGTGATTTAATTAATATCGAAAGACAGGTTCAGTGCAAGAATCTGCGAGGACTAGTAGACC
Source organism: Metallyticus violacea (assembly GCA_030762175.1). Classification (NCBI taxonomy): domain Eukaryota; kingdom Metazoa; phylum Arthropoda; class Insecta; order Mantodea; family Metallyticidae; genus Metallyticus; species Metallyticus violacea. The sequence continues at coordinate 8,724,440 of CM060842.1, read as the reverse complement.
AAAAGTCTTAACAGACGAAAAACTGGCAGATATTTTAGATAAACGTTAATAAATTAAAGCGAACGAATTTGTGCCATTCGTATAGTAAAATATTTCCAGTTTTTTTTTTTATTTTTTTTTTTTATTTCTACAGCAATTGCAGATAATATCTGTGGCATCTTAAGCCTCCAAAAGCACACTTATGTCTGTCCTAATGGTAACTATACTTACCTCGTAGACCCAAGATCACGGGCTCAATCCCGATTAGAGTCCATGGATTTTTCGGGTGTTAAAAGCCTAAATATGGCTTCCTTCGGAAGGGAAGTAAAGCCACGGGCCCGTGTCGTAGATTTACGTATGTAAAAGAACCTCAAGCCTGAAAGAAGATGCCTCTGAGCAAAATTTACCGGCTGTTTGATGTGCTGAATTTAATGGGCCACTGATAACCTGAGATGTTAAACAGCGTCCGTAAATAAATCAAATAAATAAAAAGTTCGCTTACTCTACGAATTCTTATGGATTTTTCTATCTTCCAGGTCTCCACAGAGCCTGCAGGTTACCGAGAGGTACCCGCCCATCCTCCGCAACGGTCTCGAGGACTCCTCGGCGGCGGCGGCGGCGGGTTCCTCATCCTCATCGGAGAGGCGGTCCACGTCCCGAGCGTCGAGGAGAAGGAACCGGAAACACGACCGCAGTAGTAAGGTCAGAGGCCATCACCAGAAAAAGGGTCGGCGGGGCAATAACAGGTGTCGCTGTCGACGACGCCGTCGACGTGGAAAGGTGGACACCCTCGTGGTGCATGTTCCCTCAACTTTGCATGTATTTGCTTCCACTAACGCACGTTGCATGCCTTGTATCGCTAACCGCACTTGCAAAAGATATGTGTAAACTTTCAGAACACATTGTTAACACTACCCCAACAGATGCTTTTTCTACCTTGTCCATTCACATAAATCCATTGTTAATTTATTATATTTATAGTGACGACATTAAGGCACTAGGCAGCCAAATTAGATACAAATGTTTCTAACTGTATACTGCAGGCATAGAAACTAATGTCATGGAAGTATATACAATCTTACATAAGTTTTATATGCTGAAGATATTCAGACAAAATAAAGGTATTATATTTTCTAAATATTAACAGATAGTTTAAGCACTTCATAAACTTTCTCTTTGGGTTTGCTTAGCAAGTATTTCACTCCTGAGTGACACAATGAGGCGTAAAATATATATAAACCTACCACACAAGTTCCCAGCATTTTAAAACAGATATCTTAAAATCTGCTCTGTTAGATTTCTCCGGTCGTTCATGGTATAAATAATAATAATAATAATAATAATAATGAAACTGGAATATATGTAGGCAGTACAATGAGAAATACCATTCGATCAGTTTTGTTTTCTCCCTGATTGTTTTGCCTAAGAGCTAGTGCGTCGCTCGTTAACCTGTTAGCCGGCCAGCCGGGTGTCGATGATTAGCGGGAGAGCAATTGGTTTGTTTTATTTACGGACGCTCTTTAACATCCCAGGTCATCAGCGTCCCATTCAATTCAGGGCGTGAAATGGCCTACAAATTTTACTCAGAGTCCTCTTCTTTCAGGCTTGAGGTTCTTTTTCATGCCGTAAATGTACGATACGGGACCCACAACTTTACTTTCCTTCCGAAGGAAGCCATATTTAGAATTTTTACGCCCGAAAAAAATCTATCGGTCCTGGCAGGGTTCGAACCCACGATCTTGGATTTAGGAGGAAAGTATGGTAACCACTACACCGCCAGGACCGACAATGCGAGAGTAAAACAATACACAAACCAATTTTAGAGGCTAATTACTTACCAAATTATCAAATGTGTTGAAACTGTCCGCCTTCATTTTCCACACATTTTTGGCATCTCTTTAGGAAATTATTGTTCGCTCGATGTAGTTTTCATTTTGAGAAGTTCGGACAATTTCCTGACGAATATTATATTTTGAGTTTTTGTATGGTGTTGGGGTTCATCTTGTACACGACATTTTTTTTTAATTTGTCCCAGAGATAATAATTGCAGACTGTTAAATAGGGGGACCGAAGGGATTACAAAACCCTACTAATAAAACCGCCACGGGTGGCCGAGGTCGTTAAGGCGGGAACGGTTCGAATCCTGCCCGTCCTCCCTGACTGAGGCTTTTTCCAGGTTTTCCCCAGTCCTCATAACTGGCAAATGCCGGGGAGTTACCCTAAACTTAGACCTGGAACGTTTCCTCTCTTAAAAATAAATACTTTCCTAATATATCATTTATCCCGTGTAACATCAGAGTTCATCGCCTATGGTGCCTCTGTAGCAAAAACGGGGGTTAAACACTATTCATTCATTCCTACAAATAACTTTGTCTTGTGAAAAAACATTGTGAATTGCTCTCATGGAATTTTTCGCAGTGTGGGCATTGGCAGAGTCTTGTTGAAAAAAATGCATATTCACGCTCCCTGTCAGTTAATTCTCTGAAAAAGGTGTTTAATATGGTACTGGCATAATTAACAGAATAAACTGTATGCTCAAAAAAATTAATTTGGTCCTATGATTCTTCCACCACTGAGTTAACACATATGAGGCGTACATAAAGACACACTGTGCCGTTGTAACACTCTAGACATAATACAATTTATGTATACTGTCGAATTAACACAACACACACCCGGGAACAGCAGCGCTACGTCTGTGACAGACAGCAAGGTGAACAGCGCACGGAAAATAGAAACTCGCCTAAAATAAGAGCAAAGTGAACGAGGACATTGGGTGATATTAATAAAAATGACTTTTTACTTTTCACTCGATATTATCAAACAGTATCTCGCATGCGTATTAACAAACAAACTTACCTCTCACTCATTCGGTCAGTGACCTTTCTTCCTTGAGTGATACCTAACAAGACGAAGTAGACCAGTGGTGAATCCCGATTTAATAGGCTCTTGCCCCTATATTTAAGCGCAGGTCTTTACACACAAAAGTAAAATCTTCATTATAAAGAGTAAAATCAGTATATAACGAGAAACTAGCTAATATTACTACATTATAAATACAGGATAAATTGGTGACTTTGTTACACTTATGAATGAGGAAGGCGATCATTATGAACACATGTCTAGAAACGATTTGCCTATTGTTGGGGATAATATCAAAATGCTTTTTATCTTAAGAATCATTGACAATTATGCCATTGTGATGTTTATACACATTAAAAATCCGTCATGCAGGAACTGCGTAAACTAAGCGAATTCCTCACTTATTAGAGAAACTTTAAAAAGGAATATAAAATCCAAATCACGGTCTTATTAATATTAATAAAATAAGTTATGGCACTACTGTATGGTATTAGGATAACAAAATTAGAATTCTTGCAACCTATAAGTATTACAAAAGAGAAAACCATTTTGTGAATTATTATTAATATTGAGATTAATCCACAAAATTAATGGCATAACGTTAATTAAATGAAATATATGACCACTGATAGACAAAGCTATACTGTGTGTGTATTTTTAAACATTTTTAAACGTAACTATGTTTGTGAACTGAGCCCTTGATATCATCTTTACATTCATTAAAATAGAGAGAAATAACAGAAAGTTTCGAGTTACATTGTGCATTTAAGAAGATGATGTTCATATGTTTCAATAAAACAAAAATATATTACTATTTAAAAACTATTATAATATACTACAGAATCAGCAAAGAACAATCGAACGTTTCATACATTTCCATTGGCTTTGAAATTTAATTTAAATGTTATTGTAGTAAAAACATGTAACGTAAACGTTTTCTGAAGGTTATTACAGAGCGCTCTTACATATAAATATAATTCTCAAACACACATTAAATTAATATTTCACAGTTGCTATCTAACGAAGATGCTTTCTTAAATAAAAAAACACATGCGTAGTTATAAATACAATTAAATGCTGAATTAATTTGACCTTTTATTTTAAAACAATATAAAGAAAATTAAAGTTGGAGTACCTTTTTAAATTTAGGTTTTCAGGTATACCACTACTCCTAATGATTCGATTTCCTTAATTCACAGAACTATTTTTCTTATTTTATTTAAACGGCACATGCCTAGTTTTATTATTGGAAAAAAATGTTGCCACTAAAGCAAATTTTAAATTTTGGGTTTCAAGTAAACCCCAATTCTAATGATCCGATTTTCCTGATTTTCAAAAACTATTTTTCTTATTTTATTTAAACGGTGCATGCCGAGTTTTTTGTGTAAAAAAAACAATGGTGCCGCTAGAGCGATTTTTATATGTTCAGTTCCAGGTATACCTCCATTCCTAATAATCTGATGTCACTGATTTTACAGAAACTGTTTTTCTTATTTTATTTCAAAGGCATATATCGAGTTTACTTTTAAAAATGTAAATTGCGGCCGCTAGAGCGATTTTTATATTTCGCTTTAACTCCCATATTTCAGGTATACCCCCAATTCTAATGGATTACCCTGATTTTCAGAAATTATTTTTATTAATTTATCTTAATAAAATATGCCGGGTTTCGTTGAGAAAAAATAAAACCTGCGGCCGCTAGAGCAATTTTTAAATTATTTTTAAAAGTTTTGCTTTAAGTTAATCCCCAAACCCAACGGTCCAATTTTGCTGGTTAACGAACTCGACGAATCGTTTGTTAATTGATGGTTATATACCGAGTTTCGTTGAGAGAAAATAAAACTTTCGACCGCAAAAGCGTTAACAGACACACTCACCCACACATGCATATATATTATAATATATAAATGAAAAATTTAATAATGAGCATGTAAATAAAATAACAAAATAGACACAGATTATCACTCGCTATATTTCGAAGTTCTTCTAAGACAACAAGAGAAGTATTATGTATATTATACTTAGTCCCCCCCCTTCCCATTGTCATTTTCGTGGAGATTTCAAGAATTTTCCTACCGAAAATATTCTGTCATAGTCTTTACATTTTGATTCTATTTGTCTTTTTCTATGTGGAAATGGGTCTGTATTTATTAGCCATAGTAAATACTCAAACTGCCACGAGTTTAAAGGCACTTTTTCGGGGTGGTAGGTGAATTATCAGCTTTCAACACATTTTGATCATTTCCTATAAAATGCTCTACTTACTTTCTTGTAGTTAGATTATTTTAGGTAAATTTCCTTCAGCCTATATTATTCGAGTTTCACAATAATAATAATAATAATAATAATAATAATAATAATAATAATAATAATAATAATAATAATAATAATATATGGCTTTCCAGTGTCCTTGCCCCGATGGGAAATTTGAAGATCAGAAGCCAATGATTGACAAGAAGAAGGAAACGAAACTTAGCACGACATTTAGCAAGGTGTGCGGATAGAGACTACTCAAAAGATGTATGTTACTTTGGAACAACAATCATACCACCGTCGCAAGTGATAATGACTTGGAGAGTTGTTTAGTTTTAATTGAAAATGTTGACCAAACTTCAGCCTGAGAGTATCAAGAATCTATCCTAGAGGGAATTGTGATGCCGTTGCAGAGAATAAACTTGCCTTGTGTCGTGTTGAAGGTTCTAAGAAACGCGTTAAGGATGCAGTGATTAACGTTCCAATAAATAAACATAGACTATCTCAGCACTTAGGTGAAAGCAACTGGTAGTTACTTTGAATAAATATTTGTCAATATTTTTGTAATGGAATATTCAATAAATAGTGCAAACAAATGACTGTTTAATTCCTTTAGGGGGCGTGGGAAATAATTGTAAATGTTTACGAATCATGCTTACCGAAAGTACTTGATAGTATAAAAGTAATATGAAAAGTTCTCAGAAATGAGCACAAAATGACAGCATGGCTTTTTTGAAAGCATTATTATTATTATTATTATTATTATTATTATTATTATTATTATTATTATTATTACTATTATTATTATTATTATTATTATTAAACATAGTTTCTCTTGGCACAAATGCACTTTGCCTAATGATGATCCAAAGCCTTTATCCCGCCACGGAAGTGAGATTCCTCCGCAAAATTGGCCCCAACTGAGGTTTAATCTCTTCATTGAACAAACATTTCTTTTCACCAAGGCATTTACTCAGTTTAGAGAACAGAAGGAAATCCGAACAGATGAAGCCAAGACAGGGGAATAAGGCGGACGTGGCAGGCAGCAAATCGTACTCCATCGACTTTCGCCATTGCAACAACACACGTGTGAGGGCGAGCATTGTCTTGATGGAAGATGACATTACTTTGATAAGTTCGTGTATTTTTGCCTTCACTAGATATAAATAATTAGAATATTACACTCCAGTGATAGATGTTTCAGTGGGAAGATAATAAATTAGCAATACACCCTTGGCATCCCAGAAAACCAACACATTCTCTTCCCGGCTGATTTCACACACTTGGCTTTCTTTGGCGGTGGAGAATCATGATGCTTCCATTGTTTAGACTGCCGTTTCGTTTCAGGTTTGTGTAGGGCACCCATGTTTCATCACTGGTAACTAACAAATCGACTGATAAAGTAAGAGGAATCTCTCTGACAATGGACCAAACTTTGTTGAGAGCTTTGCACTTTGATTTACTTTTGATCCTTAACCAGCAGTTGGGACACCCATTTGTCAGTAATGTCAGTAATGTTTCTTCCCTCAAAATGTGAAATACGCGTTACCCTGAAACACCCAGAGCTTCAGCAATTTCCGACACCTTTAACCGGCCTTCAAGTTAGAGCGAAGATTGTTATATATTAAAATGCATTTATAATAAACTCCTCTATGGTAACAGGATAATGCTTAAACTGGGTTGTGTAGATTTTATTTTTATAGTATTTTTGTCATTAATATTTTGGATTAATTCACATTTTTCTTTAATTTCATATAAAATCTCAATACGAAGGCGAATTGATAAGTCCGGTAAAAAATTAAATTCTTTGCGAAAAAAAATTATTTCTCAACGTAATTTTCTTTGAGTGCAATACATTTGGCCCAGCGAGATACCAATTTCGTTATGCCTTCAGGAAAAATAAAGTTCTTTCGAATTCTGCACAATACACGTTTCCAGCACGGATAACCTTTTCATTAGACGAACATTTCTTCCCTCCCCCAGTCAATTTTTGAGGTTAGTAAAGAGAAATAAAGTCATGTGAGGCCAAAATCTGAGGAATAAGACGGGTGCCCCAGCCAGCTCGTGCACTTTTGTCATGCAACGGCCGACGTGTGAGCAGGGGCATTGCCTTGGTGATGAATAATTTTGGGTGCCAAACTTGGTCGCTTCTACAACTCACCATGCAAAAGGTCCAATGTTGTTGCGTAATAACAGCCGGTTACTATTTTGCGCCTTTCCTAATAGTAAATAATGATAATACCCGTGAGTCCCAAAACACTTTTCCCGCCAACAAAATCGTTTTAGCTTTTTTCAGTGTACTTTCAGCCTGGGTATAGTGCCGGATCCAAGTTTCATCTACAGTCACAAAACGACACTAGAAGTAATTCGGATTATGCTCATTATTAAAATATCATTCCTCGAGTGTTTTTGGTGTGGAGTCAACAAACGCGGCACCCATCGCGCACACCCGTTCTTATGAGAGCCTGTCATCTCAGCAATCTCACGTATATTAATGCGACGGTCTTCTATCACGATACCATAATTTTATGGACCATTTCTTCAGATGAAACCTCAATCGGGCGTTCGGAACTTGCAGCATATGCAGTGCAAGTGCGGCCACGTTTAAATTCATTTATTATCCAGTAATAATCTTGAGTGCTGATGCAGGGTCCCATGAATTTTTTAAAGACATATGTTTTATCACTGCACTGTACTCGTCTTTCTCTATTTCTATGAAACATATGCATCAATCACTTACGATAGCTGCCAACAAAGAACTGCACGTTGTATCTGTTCAAAAATTTGAACAAAAAAAGTCAGTACAAGAATTACGTTTACCAAAAGTCATGCCGCTTAACAAAATTTCCCGCCATTTCGTTGAAATTTACGAGACTTGTCAATCCGCACACGAAAGAATCGTGTTTCTAGGTCTTAAAAATATTTCTGCCTGAATGTCTATTATGTACACCTAAAATTATTATTGCTTTTTACCATGACAGAAAGACACGTTTACTTTCATCGAATAATGAGTAATAAAACCATATTTCATTAATGAGTTAAAACAGTAATAATACTAACTTTAAAGTCTTAATAATACACAAATTGTAGCGCCAAGTTTAGGCATGATAAGATCATTAGACTTTCCAATTCAGGTAGTTTTGTATTTGTAGGCCAAGGACTTTTTTGTCATGTGTTGTTGCAGAATACCATTTGCATTTCGTATGAGTAATTGGAATTTTAGTGATTTGGGGTGATGGTTTACACAACTTTTGTTTTATCCAAAGTTTAAAGACACTTATTAGCTTTAAACCATGGACACAGGGACTTAAAAATTTATTTACTATAAAATCACAATCGTTTAAGCTGTTATCATTTACCAGGGCCCAGTGGTCCCTGTAGAAGGGTAGGCAAGGGGCATAACTACATGGCACTCAAATGGCGTGGGGAAAGGTTCCCTTCTATCAAGACTTATACCCTCCCCGACATTCTGTCATAACTGCAGCGCTATCTTACTTTTGTGTTATAAACTTCTGGTTTATATGGAACACGAAATCAGCTTTCGCTTTAAGTCTTCTGCAGTTAATTCAGAAACAGCAAGGACTTTCAATCTTTAGCTCCACTAATTTATCGTTATCTCACAACAAATTGTGACATGCATGTAATATGTCGGCCTGTACAGAAACGAAATGTGTTCTGTTTATTATATAATATCATTTATATAGACCAGATATGTTTCTCCCTTCACACACAGTCAGCCAATTTTTTTTTTCAAACCATAATAAAAACTTAATTTTGTGTCATCTTGCTGAGTATGCTCCTGTAGCTTTCGGTTGAAGAGGTTCAAATAGTTTCACTTCCAACTTAAAAGTTTAACGCGAAAATGGATGGAGTCAATAGTCTGTCCACTTTATTCTTTGCTACAAAATAGACATACTTTTTTGTAACTTAACAGTTGACACTGTGAAAGTCATTTTACTGACAAACAATGATAAAGCCGCCAATTTCAAACAAGGTGCGAAAACTACCTCTAATAAGTTACGCGTGGTGTCAGTAACTACTCAACATCTGGTTCCTAAGAAAAGAGAGATTACCAGTAGCTGGTTGCAATGAGCCGTCTTCCTGCTGGCCCAAGAGAACGCAGAAATAAGTAGAAGAAAGGCTAACCTATCTTGGAGGAAGATAAATATAAGTTCTTGTCAATTTTTGTTGGACCGTGAAGGTGGAAGTTTAATACGTAAAATTTTCCGGGCTGGCCCATGAGCTCCTCTCGCTAACGGAGGACCCGCATGCTACCGCTACTACAGTAGAGATGATTTTTATTTTATTTTTATTTATTTATTTACGAATCTTTAACATCAAGGGTCATCAGCGTTCCATTCAAATCAGGGTGTGAAACGGCCGACAAATTTTGTTCAAAGGCCTCTTTTTTCAGGCTTGAGGTTCTTTTTCGTGCCGTAAATGTACGATACGGGACCCACGGCTAACTTCCCTTCCGAAGGAAGCCATACTTAGAATTTTTACGCCCAAAATAAATCCATCCATCGAACCCGCCCAAGTTTAGGAGGCAAGTATTGTTACCACTACACCACCAGACTGACTACAGTAGAGATAAAATGCTCTTATTGCGTAAGATACAATTAAGAACTAATCGTTTATATATCGCTGTTTTCAAGCATTTTTAAAGGTGACTAGGAGAAGAGAAAACGGTAAATAATTATAGCATTTTCTTTGGAGGGGGGCATCTGACCCTTATTGACGGGCCGCCCCTGCCAGCGCCTTCTGTCGTCTGCAAATAGTACAGAATCAGCTATTCTTGAATAAAGAGAGATCATTTATAAAGGTATTTAAAAATCGATAGTAAATTTTTTTACTCGCGAGAAGTTCAAACCAAAAGAAGCAAAATAATTCCAGTACACGTGTGTTGCGCAAATTAACTGTTTACAAATAATGACGTTAAATTTGTTAGTTGGGGCCGCCACTGAACCGAGCACCTTGATGCTGTAAACCAGCAACATTCATGCTTCGTACGCATGCCCCTACCATATTGCTTGAGCCTTAGTAATAAACAGAAACAATACATTGTTCTGTTGTTGCTATGTACATTGTGAATGATGGTTACATGATTTTATGAAATTGATAAACACTGGAAGAATGTACAGCAACTTTAGAATACGCGGACATGCGTGTGGCTAAGCCGACGGCTGTATGCAGAATAGTTTCCCAATAGAAGGCGGCCTCAAACATTCACTAGATCCATAGCATCTGATGCAGAAGAAAGGGTGCTTGAACATGCAGATGTAAATGAAGCAACTTCGACTAGAAAACTGGCTGCGAGGCCAGCCAGCGTTTTGGTTCATCAACGGCATCAAGAAGGCGACGTCAAGTAAAGTACTGTTTCTAGCATGACTTCCAAACACGTTGGGTCAAGTGCATACAACTCAATGTGGACTACTTCGAACCAACCTTGACCCTGCTTGGGGTACTTCGTAAATAAAACTATACTTCTCTTTCTCATACTGGTTGCCGGAGGTGCCTCAGTAGTAAAAACGGGCGTTAAACAGTATTAAAAATTTCTCTTATTGACTACCCCTTGTAAATGAAACTCTGAGCATTTTACGCATTTTGGGGTACTTTGCGAGTGCCAAAAGGAATTTAAATGCTGAAAAGAGAAGAAAAAGCAAAAAGAAATTGCCCAAGGTAGGAAAACAAGAAAAAAAAAATTCAAAGGAACAACAAATGGATCACAGAGAAGAAAAGAAAAGGAGAGAAACAAAAACGGTAAAGAAGGGGCAGACTGACGCTGGTAGGGCGAATGAATGGAAAGAAGAGGAAGCCAAAGGAATTTCCGCACCGCGACACAAAAAGAAGCAAAAGGTGGATGCAAATGCGTGCGGTCAGCCGACGAGGTTGAAGGCCGTTTGCTGTCTGCAGACTGCTCACCTTGCTGGTTGCTGAACTCCAGTGCGGCGGCCTCAAAGAAGATAACCGTTCACCCCTCAGCAACAAAAACGTTTAATTGGATACAGTACAGTGGCGGATCAAGGCTAAAATTCATACATTCCACATGAAGTTCAATCCACATCTTATAAATTTCTATTGTAAAACAAGTTTTTTCCCCCCCCCCTATATTTAGTAATGCAAAGAATCAGCAACATAAGCAATAAACCTTACTCTGTTGAGCTAGGTTCCGAGAGTGCAAGTGTTGTGTAACTAAAGGAATTTATATTAGTACCTAAAGCAATAAGGGCACGCAGTTGAGTTTATTTTGCATTGATATTACTAATGCTCATGTTATAAAAAGGATGAACGATCAAACATTTCTTTGTATATGAGACAGTGCGGCTCTGTTGGTCATCTAGCAATTTTAAATAAGTTGCGTATTATATACCTGCACTGCCGAATAATAGCATCCCACTTGGAATACTTTTAATGAGTTTACTATATAAATTAGCTTTGTGTCTAGTATCATGATTATGCACTGTATAATTAGCCTTCTTATAAACTTTATTTTTCATTTATATATAAATGAAAAGAAAGTAACACTATGAACAATGTAATTAAAATAGCAATAGCTAGTGAAGCAGAAAAGAGATAAAACAATTATTATTTACACTATAATACTCCCAACTTCTTGAGTTGACACACAAGCAAACATATATAGCATTTAAATATACGCATTTATATATATTTATGTGTATTTACTTATTTTTTATAACGCAAAAGTCAAGAACTAGAACGCAGAAATAGATAACGCACTTAAAAATAGTAACACAAGTATTGCAATATTTAGAACCTCAGAAGAAGACCAGTGAAAGTGGTAAAAGTAAATATTTAATATCACCGAATGTAATTTAAGCAACAAGGGGAAACGGGAGGGAAGAAAAATAATTCTTATATATTATTTGTTGTTATTTTTTCCGTTATACGTATAATTGAAAAAACAATAAAGTAGAAAAGGGAATATTAACAACTAAGATAGACAGCGTTGTCTTAAATTAAGTGAATCGAAATCCTTACAGTCAGATAAGGAATGTTGAGCAACCGGCAGGAGAGACCTGGTTTTAACAGAACGTCTATGATTGTTCTATGCGGAGCGAAACATATAAAATGTTTTGCATAGCTACGATGCTCTTACAACAGGTAGCAAATGAAGAATGTTTCTCTGGATAAATTAGGGCTGCGGAATGAATGACATGCAAAATTAGCGCACAAATTTTACATTTAGGGTGTTTGCAAGGATATGAGCTTGCAACGAGACGAGGTAATTTGGAATTGCTGGAAATACCTTTCAAAGTTAGGGGGTATTCTAAAAAATAAGGCAAGAATCAAATTTAGAAACATCACTTAAAGCCTATTCGGATAAGACTTCCATTTTCAAATTATTTAACTATACTCTTCTTGATTTTAACGACAACAGCAAGTAAAACACTATCTTCCAAACGGATTTACATAAGACGTAGAAACACTTTCCATCCCATAACTTATTTTAGATACAAAGAGCATTCTGCATTTGGTAAAATGCGAAAATGCCTTTTATGTTGACTTATTAAATTATTTTCAACTATAAGTATACGTTTACCTTCATTACGAATCAAGGTTTTATGTAAATACATGTGTATAATGGGAATAAATAATTGTTATTGATTTGTGCTAGATTACCTTACCAACTTTTAGTTTTTCGTGTCGTTTATATGAACGGAATGAAAGCATTTCGAAATCACCAAAGTATATTTTTAAATGGGATTAGTATTATAGTTTTCGAAAAACTGCTTATATAAAAGAGACCTAACCTAATTTGAAATTCGTTTTAAACGTATCAGGAAAATTCCCCTCCCTCAAAAAGAAAAGCCAGTTCACTAGTTTATGAGCTAATTTGCATGCGTGTGAAATAAAATTCTACTGTAGTGTGATACAAGCAAATCATTTTTCCTGTGCTTATATGCGGCCTCAAACAACTAAAAGCGAGAACGGCGTAATTCTCCGCCAAGTCTTTTGAATAAATGCCCACTATTATGTACAAAGGGCTTTCAGTTTCCAGTTAATCATGTAAATTTAATTGTAAACGGAAAAACTAAAAATAACAAAAAATATTCACTAAATTTTATGTAAGCAACAAATCTATGTTTTAGATTTCCAAAGCATTAGCATCACCATAACTTGCTTGTGTTGCGTACTGTTATTTCACCTAAATTTGTTATACATTAATACATATTTTGTCCCTATCGCGTTATACTTCTGCATACGCAAGTTGGTACATAACAATACATGTAGTCAGCTACCGACATTGGCTCTTTATAACGCACTTCTGGTCTTCGGTTTATCATTTATTTCTGATATAGTCACAACCTTTAAATGCATTATCTACTGCAAGGTAGAGGTAGCACAAAGGGAAGAGTAGTATACGATGCACAGAAAAAACACCATCACAAGAAACTCTGTTCACGTATAAATGCTTGTCTCAGATAACTTACCAACAGTCTGCACCATGCTTCAACTTATCTTAATAACATTTGCACTAGTAAAATAGCCAACTATTAACCCGCACATTCGCATTACACTGCAGCTACGATAATAACAAACAACAAATGAACATCGTGCTTCCTTGTACATAAGACATATGTATGAGAAACTCCGCTGCCAAAACTATGAATGGTAAAAGTGTTGCTCAAAACGCTTGTGAAATTGGGACTTTATACTTAGCATTTTAGAACTAGGTTCTAATCGCAATCAATACAGGCTATAATAAGTAGAAATTGCAAAATATCTGAAATATCACCGACCAGACTTTATATATATATGCTCATCTTATATTAGTCCAAATCTGAAATCAGAATTTAAAATTCACTCTTTTTCAACTGTGGTGTATTTACTTAAATGCCAATTTTGTCCCGCTTTTTACATTGGACTAACGTCCACTAAGGTATCTATTAGAATGAACAATCACAGGCATTCAGTTAAAACTTGTTCCCCATTACCGGTATCACAACATGCCAATTTTCACCAGGCCACGTTCGACAACTGTTTCTCTCTTATTCTCATAGATGCCGCTCCCCCATCTAAACACACCTTACTTAGAGACGTAGAGATGGCAGCAATAGTTTTACATAAAGCCCGTATTCCTCCAGGCCTCAACATCTCCCTGTAATACTGCCAGGTTTGCCAAACTACTTTGTTCAGCTAGAGTTGGCAGTTTTGCTGCCACGTCACATCTCTATGCCTCACAACGACAGACGCTGCCTGCCAGAGCTCAGTTCATTTTCATCACGTGACCAAGAGCCAAGCTCGAAATATAGTATGATTTTAGTGTTCAATTTTACGGATTTTAGTGTGAAATTTTATGTGAACCTTCTTATATTGCACTCTGAGTGTTTTTATGAGTATATATATATATATATATATATATATATATATATATATATATATATATATTGTCTAGCTTCTTGCCATAGAAGAACTCCAGTAGTTCGAAATATAGCAATCTCAAGTGTGACTTGATCTCAGTGCTTTATCCTTATCTACGTTTATTGCTATTGTTAATTAGTTACATTATATATAATATAACAGTAACAATAAACGTAGATAAGGAGTATATATATGAAAAATAAAAATAAAGAAACACTATTAACAATGTAACAAATTAACACTAATAATAAAAGTAGATAAAGATAAAACACAGAGAAAGAGTCACACTTGAAATTGCAATTTCAAGTGTGACTCTTTCTCTGTGTTTTATCTTTATCTACTTTTATTATTAGTGTTAATTTATATATATATATATATATATATATATATATATAAAGTATATTTAGCATTGAAAAATCAAGTAAAATTAAAGTGTATTTAGCCATAGAAGAACTCAATGAGTTCGATATATAGCGAATTCAAGTGTGACTTTATCTTAGTGTTTTATCCTTTTCTACTTTTATATTTGCAATGTGAAGCTCTATGGTGTAACGTTGTTAGTTGAAACAAATTGTTTCTTAGACTGCTACTAATAGATTTGTGTTCTTAGGTCGTAAATATGTTCAGGATTCACATTGCTTAATATTTAAGACGCTATAAACTACATTATCTATGTTTTTCAAGGTAAAATAAAAAATTTACAACGTGTACATTTAGGAAAAGGTTTCCAGCACTTTTTTTACTTGTTAATCTATGTTACTTATTATAAAATGCAAGATATTTTTATTGTTTCATATTTTTATTAAAACTTGCATTTTATAACGAACACATTATCATTAACTTAGCTGAGTCATGTTACTTTTGCGTACCCTTGTGCACTACACTATTTTTATCTTCAAAGCATATAATAGTACATACGCATGTTTATGTTTTAATATTATATATAAAACGAAGTATAGATATTATTACGGGAAAAATTCTAATAAACAGGCGGACTTCTACCCTGAGAAGGTGAATGCCAGATAGCTTTAAGGCGCCATCATTAATTTATTTCATTCATCCCTACAGACTTACACCTATAGTAGTCCACAATCTACAGACGTCAAGAGGTAACCAAAGTGGCAAAAAATAAAACAGTAAAAAAGAAATGATAATTGCTAAGAAATATTTGTCATAATTCTTACCTTTTACTTTTGGAATGCCAAAGTAAACTGACAGTATTTCCAACATGCAAGTTTTATTTGGATGTATAATGTCAATGCAGACACACACACTATACACATTGCTGTTATAATTAATTAGCTCAGAAATATCCATAAACACTTCATAATTGGAACATAAAAGTGCAAACTGCGTAATTTTAAAACTGATTCGTATTGTCACGAAAAAATGGTAAGACACAGCTACCATTTGTTATTCAGTGGAATAATTTAACTGTTTAGGATACAAATGCTTAAAAGATGGGATGCATTTTCTGTTATTTAAAATTGACTTTAGCCATGAAATGAAATATTTAGCATAAATTAAATACGGGAATGTGGCATTAGTTTGGCAGCACTGGAAACAAACGCATATCCAGGCCTGCATTTAAACATAGAAATTAAGGCTATTGTCATGATGTCAGGTGCTATCGGCAATTAACAAAATTTACCTTTTCGTGTTTTGCAGGTCCCAGAAAACGCCGAGCAGAATGTGAACCAAGTAGAGCCAATGGTTGGCACCATCAGTCCCTCTTACGTGAGGGTTCCCATAGTTATTCTGAAGAGAAAGAAACAGGACGCCACGCATAACTGAACCGATTCCCACCACGACTACAGAGACTGTTACGATCTAGTCAGAGCATTGTTGTGTTTTGTGAATGTGACGTAAAGGATTTCTACTCAAATGTGTAACCTACGCTCAGTGCTGCCAAGTTCTTTCTCCAGCTAGCTGCCATAGCACTATCAAATGCAATATGCCCATCGTAACTTTATAGTAAAATATTACTGCACATTTCCCGTGTGTTGCCATTGGCTCTAGAATTTACCGCCACACTGAAATGCCTGTAAACTCAGTCGTTATTTTTACGATTTTATCGTCTGCTCCATTCGTATTCTTTCATCTTGACAGAAATGCAAATCGACATATATCATAGGTAAATATATATAAAATGATTCCCTCATGCTATAAGTAACTAAAATGAATAGAAAGGCGTATAAATAATGGAGTATATTCATTTAATGCGTTAATACTTCGCGAACTAATTTGGGCCGGTTCAAACAAATAACATGTTTTAATGACATGCACTATAAGTTTATGATGGACTGGTAATAATTCCGATATTGTCTGTAAGTAAAAGAGGAAATTTTGAAATAAGCAATTTCTATTGTAGCAACAGTGTAGCTGGAAAAGGCTAGTTGGCAACCGTGTTGATGTTGTGAAGTCTCAAGAGAATGTGTTTTTTCTAAGCTTGCTGTTGTATTGCCAATGTATTTCAAAAGAAATGAAATTTTTGTACTGTGTGGTGCCCTAAATATGGCTGTTATTTTGTAAAACTCGTAACAATATTTATGTATACGATATTTATTGTGCTTCAATCAAACATCACACTGATGATATCTTCCTGAAAGTTAATATATATATATATATATTTCACATACTGATGTAATTTTATTTATTTAAGAGGACATTTCATAGTGCATGAAAACTCTTAAGAGGAGCGTTTCACAATAAAGGTGTACCTGTTCTTTGAATATTTATGATTTTGTGTTTAACGTACCTTGTCTCTTCCTTCAAAATTGCAGTATTTATTTTTGGCCAAAAATTCTCATGGTGTAATATGCAATAACTGAAGAAGTTGAAAATCTGAATAGCCCTCCCCACTAGCTGCAGAGATAAGAGGATGGAAATTCCCACAGTTTCCTCTGTAAGATGCTATTATAATGCGTGATATTTTCTTCACGCGTAACTCATAGACAGTCGCTTAAGTTATTACTAACACTCAAAATGTCACTCAAGAATTAATCAAGCAAGAAGATGCTGGATCTGCCTCCCTTCATTTTCCACATATTTCAGTCATTGATTAATGAAATTAACCACTCCCCTCTGCAGTTTCCTCTGAGAAATGGAAGAAATTTCTTCACAAATGTTATTTTTCAATTCATCTAATATGTATGAACTTGCCTTGTACAGTTTTTTTTTTTTTCTTTATTGCCCCCAGAAATAAAAATCACTTGACTCTTGTCGTCGAATATTTCATGAATTGCATGCAAGGAGACATGGCCTGTATGTACCGTTGCAGAATCCTGTTGGAAAGTTGCGAATCTACGTTCCCTAAGAAAAAGGTTGCAAAATATTCTGCACATATCTATCAATATTAATTATTTCTTAAAAAATTAATAGGACGTGTTATTCTCTCGCCGCATATGAGCACCACACTCCTTTCTTTCGATCATGCTCGTGAAGTATGTTACGTTTTTCTGAATTATCGGTTGAATTCTGTATTAACTATCCACTTAAATGGAATCAATATTCGTCCGTAAAGAAAATTAAATTAGGATCAACTTCATGCATTCAAAATCCACTCACAAAATCTATTCCTGAATGAGGGTCAAAGTTCTTGCACTACAGTGATTTTATAGGGTTTTAACTTCAGTAGCATTGCAGTCTTTGAAACAGAGAAATAGGAAATTCTCGTTTGCTGATAAAGGCTTCGAAGTTATTTTCATGGAAACGTTCCAGAGAATGTCCAATGTTATCTAACGTTTCTTCTGTGAGTACTGTATGTGAGTGGTACGCTTTTTATTAAGAATGCTTCCCGTTTCACGAAATTTATTTACCAATCTGTGAATCGAACTTCGACTTGGAAGTTGAATATCAGAGAATCTCTCTTGAAACAATCTCTGAACATTACGAGCAGATTCTGTGTGCACATACGAATAATAAATAAATACTTTTTGAGCAATAGAATACCTTAATTGGGCCATATTAACGTAATTAATACACTGTATTAAGCCGCCTAATGAATATTTAATACACCATCACACAACATACAAGAAAGTGTTCGTACGTTTCTAAAGTTAAACTCATACTGACCTCCACTCCGGCTCCCCGGCCGGAACGAGGCGAAAACTGCAGAGCTTGGTCAACTGCGGCTAACTGTACATGAGGCAGTCATTACCCAGTAGTAATGATAATGTGAAATATTATTGCTTTCAGTTTTTATATTTATTCTAATGCGTTATTTTCATCAGGAACAACATATACTTGAGGTTCGGTGCAGGAAAGATTGCCAAATTGGGCGAAATATAGGGAATTGGACTATCCGAATTTTTACCTTTGCACTACTCCAAAATGACCTTAGAACTTTAAAAGCACCAAAAATATTATAATGAATGTTAACAATACAGGGTTTTATTACAATATGGCTTGTGAAGCCGGAATTAAGGCTGCCTATATTAATTTTATAACCTGAGGCTGCAGAGCGATATTTATAAAGGCATTATATTTGATAAGGATAATTGTTGTGTATATGTATAAGAAAATCATTTTGATAGGTGTAACAGGAATAGAAATAATTTGTAACTTGTAACATACAAAAGGGTTTTGTATACATGTTAGAAAGAGATTGTATACCTGACGCCTCTCCACTCACGGACCGCTCCTTAGACAAGGCTGAAGAAAGGGTAAACTATCTTTTGTTAGGTCACGAACCTTTTACCCGGGAAATACTTAGGAGTTGACAATAAGAGAAACATGTGGCCGTAACGGGACAGTATTTAACAAAGTCAGACTTAAAAATATTTTAAGGGAAAATGAAAATGTCAGATCGGAGACGAAAATGTTTTATTACAGGAAAGCCGAAAACACGTGCGTTATCTCCGGGAACATTTAGGAATCTACAGACTAAGCAAGGCAAAAGATTTTCAATAGAAATCAGAATATAAGGAAAGTACCGAAATTTATGACAGCTTGTTCTGGGAAAATTCAAGTTCGTGGGAAGACGTTAGATCAGGGGGGAAAGAATAATTCTAGCCAATGGTCTTCGGATAAAAGTTAACGAATCAGGAGAACTTAGATATAACTAAATAATTTTGGGATAACCAATAATGAAAGTACAACACGAAAATAGATAAAATACGAGGGAATTTAATTTAGCGAAAGGCGTGGCGATGTAATAGAAAAACTAGAGTACAGAAGTCAGAGGGGCACTCAAGGAATTCACGCATTCGGTAAAGACGCATTCAGAGGGACACTCGCAGAAGATAGACAGTCAGCAGACATTCACACACTCAAAGATTCACGCATTCGGTAGAGACACATTCAGAGGCGCATTTCACACTCGTAGAAGTCGGACATTCAGACATCCAGATATTCACTTAGGAAGCCAGTCTAAGTGAGTAGCGAAGTCAGCGGCGAACGGTTAGGAAGTACTTTACAAGTGAATAAAATATTTTAAACAAGTCAACCTTGTGTATTTTTGGGCAACATATTTCTCGTTCCCGTGGATCTATACTGATCCCGAAACACTCCAGTGGACCCTGAGATAAAATTCAACAGAATTGGAGCAAACGACGTCATCAGTGAGCAGCCCGGCCGAGACTTCGAAACCACGATCAGCTCAGCCAACTACTACAGCCCCCGAGCACCCAATTCCCTGCTCCACTTGGCAGATCTGAGGGAAACCCTGCTAGCTTCACTAAAAAATGAATGATTTTGCCTGCACTGTACTGGAAGGGGTTGGGAAGGAGGAGTCTGTGAGAGAGTGGGAAGTAGTGTACAGGCAGTTACAAAAGTGTAACTAAGGTTTAACATACTGTTACATTGATTGTTTACTAAATATAATGCATTTGCAGCACCTCAGCTCCACTCATTTCACCTTTATAGCTGTTTAAACTCAGCGTACTCGAATTTTTCGCATTTTCTTTGAAAAATAACAATAATAATTTAAGTTTCTTATATTTAGTACACTATGTTCATTATGTTTTGTGTCGTTAATTTGCAAAAACTATAATTCACCATATCCAAATTATATGTATGCATTTAAATGCATATTATGTATATCGGCACACATTTTCTCTATTTATTAATTTATTTTTGGTACTTTTTCAAGCTACTTTGGTCAAACAAACCTGTCAATCCTGCTGGGAAAGGAGGTAACGCTTAAAATATTCTGTGTAGCCTGTTCTTTTACTTAAGTAATATAAACAGCACATTTAATATCCACTTCTTACAGACAATACAGTGGGCTTTGCAAAAAGAATCAAGCTCTTCTTTCAATAATGTTATGATTTATTTAGCTCAGGCTACAGTATAATAAAATAAATCATTAAAGTAAGTTGGAGCATTTCGCAGGACAGAGTTTTAAGTGGGAATATCACAAAACAGGTTTATTGTTTGTATTCTCCGCCAGATGCCCTGTATAAATAAATAAACGAATAGTCATACGTAAGCATTCCAAAATATTGAAGCTAAAATGTAAGTCACCGGTTGGTGATAGTTGGCAAATATGTTGGCACTAACTGCTCTTAAGCATTAAAATCCCGAGCAAATTTTCTGGTTGCACAGGTTACGGACGTAAACTCACACTGGATCGAATTCCTCTGGTAATTTCTGAACAAATGATCATTGAAGTTCAAATTCATGCTTTTTCACTACTGGGAAATCTGAAAAACAGTAAAAAGTGCCCCACCGATAAGCAATACATGTATTAAAACTCCAATACCCAATCAGGTGATAGTTATTATTATTATTGTTATTGTTATTATTATTATTATTATTATTATTAAAATACTGCCAAGAAAATGAATACTGAAAAATTAACAACTCGAGGTGGCATATGTCTGGTGAAATTGGGTCTTGGTAATGACTGATTTCATTCCATAATTTTGCAAAAAACCACCTACATCTCCTTAATATCCCACCCCCCGACTTAGATTTTTATATGATTCATATGGTAGAGATACTGTAAAGCGCGAAAAACGCAATAGAGATTTCAGAGATAAGTCATTTATACGGTGATTATTAAACTAAGTTTAGCTAGCCAACCACAACATAACTTTAATACCGACAAAATTCAGATACATTACGCATTCTCAGCTAAACCTAGCATAAGGACTTAAGAGAAATAAATATAATAATAATAATAATAATAATAATAATAATAATAATAATAATAATAATAATAACGAACAAAAATATTTGACTGTCCTTCAGAAATCTCCAATAATCGAGAAAAACAGAGTAAAAAACAAAATTAACATGGTGTTCTACATAATTACCTTTTATTTCAATGAGAAACATTGGAATTTCATGTATATTTTGATTTAAAAAAAGGAATGTTTATTAAAGTTCATGTTTTAACTTCTGTGCTTAACAGTTGTTTATTAAACACACATGTTTTCTGCGGCGGTAAAGGTGACGTCAGATGGATTGACTAATAACTAAATCCAACTGGAGCGAATTTAGAAGCCAAGAACATCAAAGATACCGAAGCAAGCCTACCTGTGTATCTTTTTACACCGTCGCCAGATTTGCTCACTTTATACTGCCGGGCTGTTTTAATTAACGTATTTATGCAGATCTAATGCATTATCGAATGCGCACCTGAATTTTGAAACTTAAAATCATGAAAATATATTTTGGTATACTGCTGTACAAGTCTTAGAGATAAGCATGTCCGCTTCATAAAACGATCAGAACAAAGAATTTATGAGTGGATTATTGTTACGTCTTGGAGCACGTAGGACAAAATCCATCACTGGTACTGTTGTCAGTGCAGTTGGCGTAGTTCAAAAAATAAAAAGTTATTTCTTATGGTGTCACAGGCTGCCCGTTCTTCCTCCTTTCATGTACGAACTCCAAAACTTTTTCTTCGATGTCAGGATGTTTTCTTTGCGAGGACCAGTGAATATTTCCTACCAGCTTTAGTTGCAAATAATGACAATTTCTGTTGCCGCAATAAGCGAAATTCTCTCAGTTGCACAGAACTCTCTTCCTGTATTTCTATTACCATTATTTTATTTTTATTTTTTTTTTTTGTATAAAGAATTACTTTACGCTTGAAAGTAACATCATAAGATGTTCTCTGCCCTCCATTTCGTGACTACTATTCAAATGCTCTAGGTCAACAATAAATATAAGTATGTAGAGAATTGCAGCAATGCATTATGACGTAATAAACGATAAATTTGAATGAAGTTGTCGGCGAACTGCGGAATGACTTTGCACCCGAATTTGCACGGGTTTTCGAACCTAACGCGCCCACAATTTTGAATACATTTGAACAAAATGGTGCGCATTAGATTCGCATAAATACGGTATATATTGCTCATGATATTTTAAGGTAAGTTTCATCATGTATTGGGTCCTCATTAAGGCGCATTATTTTAGTATTTTTTCCTGTGTTTTTAGGGAAAGTGCTTTATTTTTCATTACATTATTTTTAAGTACAGGAATCAATTTTAAAATTCTAGAAATGTTAAAAATAATAAATGCGGTTTGAAAATAGCATATCAATTTAATTTTATTGAAATAATAATGTAGCGTCTCTGAATAAAAAAACGTGTGAATATGAATGCTGCATGGTACAGGTAAGATTGGGTTGAATGATGTAAAGTCGTGATAGAGGTGGGGGATGCTGCATTATAAAAGACAGATTGTCACCGTTGCTTTTATGCTTAGGTACCAATTATATTAATAATCAATTGCAAGGCATATGGAGCACTAATGCAATTCGCTGCACTTAGAAAGTCAGTGAAAAATCCATAAAATATATTCGCAAACCATGTGTGAACATTCATCTTGATGTTGTCCCAATCAAGTACAGGTGCCTTTGAACAAATCTCTTGAGCAGTTGATCCTATTTATGCAGCAGTCCACCAGCAAGTGTTCTAGATTCTGTCGATATTGTCTTCTTAGTTCTTCGAGCTCTTCGTCTGTCCAATCAGCTGGAACTCCCAGCAAGTCACCTACAACATAACCTCAAATTATGACACATTACTTCTGATTGTTATCTTCCTCATAAATATAAAATCTAGTAATAACTTATTCTTAAATAAAATTCACAGATTAATGCTTCAATGCATTTATTATTTTACTTCTGATAGTCTTTCAGTTGGCGAAGCAATGATGTAAACTAATATGGGAAATATGGATCAGTTCACTTCGAAACTCCTCGGAAACTTCCAATAAAGACACGAAGTCAGTGTTATTTTGTTGATGTTATTAAATCTTATATAGAAACATGAAGGTTTTAATATTAGTACCATATACCATAAACGTAAATTTAAGTGAATATTTTTGTGTTAATTTGCGCAGTTTTAGGGGATATAGATGGATATTTCATGTTTTTCGAACATAAATTCTCTCCCCACTCATTTCCCATAGTTTCCATCAAAATACAAGTGCCTTTTACAAAACTCTTTCACCAAAATTTGTATCTTTTGTCTTAAGTATAATCACCGTCAGCATCTTTTATGAAAGCGATCTTTTACAACTGAAGAGAAAATATTTCACACAAAAGGAGGCAAACCAGCATTGTGTTTCTCTCTAAATGGTGAAAGCAGTTTTAAGCATTTGCAGATGTCAGCAGTCAAATTTAGTTTTGCTTCTTGCCAAACCATTCGCCACTGTACACATATATGAAAATCCCTTGCCTTGTCTCAGTTTTCACTTTCAGCGAGAAGAAATTCAGTCATTCAACGTAAAAATTATGAAACTAAAATAAAAAAATTTGAAGAACGTTGGGAAATGGCTTACAATAGCGATGTTTTACAATATCGCGCAATCTGTGGGCGATGGACTGACCCTAATACGCCATGCAGGCGCTAGATGGTGGTTGTAAGCTGAGTGTGTAGGAACTAAAAACTGTAATCGTTTGTTTGCAGATGGACTGCACGGGTTTTGTGGAAGGAAGGCGTCAAAACTACAGAAATTCATTACATTCAACTGTAGTGTGTGGTCAAGAAGTTACTGCACAGTAGACCGTTTATAACTGGGTCAATGTGTTCCCTAGCGATAGGCAATCTGCAAACAAGAATGTGAGTACTGATCGTCCGTCAACATTGCGGTCTTGCAACAACATTGAGGTTGTGTCTCAATTGATTATGGCTGACAGACGCTTTATGTTAGCAAGCCTCGGCCGCGCAACCCTGCACACCATTATTTATAACAATTTGAATATGAAATTGGAGTGCACACTTTGGGTTCCACGAGCCTTATTACAGGAGTAGAATTGAAGTCTGTCGTCGGCTACTGGAAACGCCTGATGAAGGCGCGGGTTTTTAGAGAAGCTGGAAACTGGTGACGAGTCAGAGAAGAAAGTGAAACACTCCAGGAGTGCCAGCACAAGAAATGTGGGACACTTCAGACTGCGAGAGCCTTACACGCTTAGACGCACGGGAAGTGGGCGACAGGAGTGTTCCTCTAACATGACAATGCGTGGACCCCACCAGCAAAGTTCATTGTGCCGCACCCACCATATTCACCGGATTTCGCTCCGATTGATTACGTCTTATTACACATTATAAAGTACCTGTTGCGAGGTGGTAAACAAATCGACACGAGGAAATTCAGGCAGCCGTCACGAGTGGTCGCGTAGTGCTCCCAAACCACGGTTTAGTGACACCATGATGAAGCTACCAGGACAACTGCAGCATATTGCATTGGGTTACACTGTTTAGGATGGAGGATACTTCTGTACTTCAGCATGCTCGCGGCTGGTCATTTGTGTCTATGCCTAAATAGGAGGAAGGTATGAGATGAGGGAGACACCGGACGGCCAGTGTATACGGGCGGTAACTGAATGTACATTGACGTGGCTCATAACATGTTTCCAGATAGAGCATTCCGATTCCGGTGGAGCCCCCCCAAGAAGTTCGAGCCCCTGGAGATGCTGGAGCAGAAACCTTTACAAAGCGCAAGCCACCGTCAGTCCGCACCACCCCTCGCTCCGACACTTTCGACCCTGTAACATAACTAACGAAACGGGAGAGCAGAAAATTCTTAGAAAGAAAATATTCACATAAGCGACCAGGGAAAACCGGACACAAGAGAAGTGTCTGTTCACTCTTCCTACATCAATGTGAGAGGATCATTTCCCCAACATTGTATTACCTAGCTCGTCTTTAGCCTTGATGTCTTCAGCACGACTGTATTTGCCTGTCCTGTGTCGACTTAGAGCCAATCCCAGCTCGTGAAGCATGATGCTTCGTTTTCCTACCGAGCATTCGTCAACAATCAGTGCTGACACCGTTCTGCGACAGTTGTCTTCCTCATACGGCATGCCGCCACTCGGATCAGCCAGCGCTGCCAACAGCAGAGGATAAGTAACCTGAAAACCAATATATTTAGTAAATCAGCCTGACAATATCGGCAAATGATATCAATATTAATTATAAGAGATAAGGTGAACATATTTACATAAGTGCTTTAAGATGACCAAGTTACTACAACTACTAGTCAACTACAGTCCGATCAGAGATGCTTTCCCTGCGTCGTGGGGTTTTTCCTATGAGCGAGCCCCCACTTATTGTTGCGCCTTGAAGGCGGTAGCAAGCCTGTATGACCTTGCTGACTGTTGCAGATATAGCGCAGCTGTTCCCGGGTGTGTGTTGTGTTGTTCGTTTCTTAATTCGCCAGTATACATAAAACATATTATACCTTGTGCGTTTACGACACAGCGTGTCTTTATGTACGGCTCATATGTGTTAACTCAGTGGTGAAAGAAGCACAGGACCAATTTTTTTGAGCATACAGTGATTATGTCAGTTATGTGAATACTATACTAACTAGTGTGTGGATTTGTGTGGATTCGGGTTCTACCAGGCCCTGGGTCCAAGGGGCGTAGCGCACGCACTACATCACAGAGGTGGGTTTTTGCATTAGGACGGCACCTTGTTTCCTAAACCGACCCGCCATTCGGCTGCAGGCGATTACGTCGCCCAAGCGCACCGAATGAACTGCAGCTTCAGAAGCCGAGCGCACCCAGCTACCAGAATTTCACTGGCTGATAGGTCGTACTAGCTTAGATCTACTCCTTTATAGGGGTGAGTGACCCCAGCATTAAGGAAGCCACCACCGCCTCTCAATGACGGTGATTCCGGCGCACCGCCCCCCAGGGTACACGCCTTAGGCACTCCCCTGGGACACACCGCTCTTGCGAGTACTCAATTGCCCGTGAGTTCCGGGTATCACTGCCACGCCGAGTACTATACTATACTAACCAGTGCAGGTTTTCCTAGCTTTAGATTGAAATTTAGATAGCAAAATGTGCAAGTCTGAGTGAACGCCAACAATGTATGGTGTCAGCACAGCTGTGTATGTGTACGCGGCGATTACAGCGCCAGACGCTAGGATGGATCTCAAGCGAAAGCATTTCTCTTTATGATTTAATATGACTTTAAAGTTGGTTTAGGATGTTTTGAGAGATTGCATTACGGGTGATCTTTGCCCTCGCACTGTTATCGATGATTGGCACGTTTTAGGAGAAGAAGAGATTCCCTGGAAGACGAAGACCGTCCAGGACGGCCCACAGCAACAGCCGATGAAAATGTGATGAAATCAAAGGGTGTGTTGTGGGAAGATAATCGCTGTATATTTTATAAGATTCAAGAAGCCTAATATTGGATCGGCAGCAGTGAAAACAATCGTCGAAGAAAACTTAAATGTCAGAAGTTTGCATTCGTTTGATCCTCAACCACTCCATAGATGAGCAGAAAAAGAAGAAGGAAAAAAAAACACGTATGTCTTGGTACCAATATTTTTATGGAGGAGGAGCAAAAAGAAAACATGTTTACTATTATAACAGGTGAAAAAAGCTAGATGACTCAGAAACTAAGCAACAGTCATCGGTTTGGGTCTTTCCAAGAGAGGATACCTAACAAAACGATACGGGAGAGAAGTGTTGACAAGAAAAGTATCTGCTCTTTCTTCAACTTGAGGGACAGGAAGCTGTCATTGCCAGATGATACACCACAAAATACCTGCCCCAAGTCTTCAATGTACTGAGAACGAAGTGTCCTCAGACTGATTTACATGGAACCCAGTTACATGCCTACAGCGCACTGTAGTCATACATTTCCCGTACAGTCCAGAATTGGCTCAATGCGACTTTTTCTATTTCCCAAAATGAAGAAAAAAGTATGGTCAACGATTTGAAGCCGCACTGGCTGCATACGAAGCATATATTTGCACAAGCAAGGCGTTCAGTATTCAGAAAATAGTTTCTTTATAAATATGCAATGATCAGATCGCACTTTTTAGAAATTAATTACTTTTCATTCTCAAAACTTTCAGAGTGGCCGTCCTATGTCCGTGTAATATTTCACTACTTTGACATTTTCGAACTCAATATAATGATTTTATTGACTTCCAGATAAAAACAACAAATATTTCAGTAATAAAGAAGTTAAATCATTAATTACACGCTCAAATCTTTTCCGTGTACAATTTTTCAATGGATAAAACGTAGGCCAAACCTTTTTATACATTTCCAACGTCCTGAATCTCAACTTTGGTCGCTTTCTTTTAAAAACATTTTGTGTTGATTGTTTACACCAAAATAGTCTTCATAACGCAAGGATTAAGCTTATTAAATTATTTAGTTACCATAGCAACACGCACTTGTGAAAACAAATTAAGCTTTGTACAGTAATACAAATAAATTATATTTTCGAATATTAAAAAATAATAGTTTGCCATTAAAATGTATCTATTATACAACTTGCACAACTATTAAATATATAATTAAATAATTAATTTTAATTTATTGATGCATTACTTTCAAAACCTTATTAAAAAAAACAACATAAGGGAAAATATCAAGTCACATCTGCAAAATATTTTAAAATTTAGAATAGTGAATGCTTTAAGAATTAGTCAAATAAAAATTAGAAGTCTTTTTACATAATCTTTAAATTATCACCGCAAAAAACATTGATGCATATTCTTAATGCTCTTTGTGAACCAGACACGAGCTTGAAAAGAAATGCAACAATAATAACACCGTCATTTTGTCAATCATGAATTGCCTAACTCTTGGGAAGAGTTTAAATATACCAGCATGACGGTGCGCTGTCACACTTTGGAGGAACTAAATGTGAATTGTTAAACAACTTTTCATGATATGTAAAATAAAATAAGTTATGTCTACAGCATCTGCAGCAAAGAAATATTAAAGAACGAATGGGTGAAGTTGCAACACTGTGATAACAAAGGTTACAGAAAGTTTTTACAAATGAATTATTAATTGGTATTTAGATGTTAATGAGTGTTGTTTTAAGCATTCAATAAAATGATGCTAAGTAACATAGTTATTAAGTGTCATTTATATTATTTTTATTTTTATGTATTGTGCCTCATTTTAAACTTCCTGTACTTTCTTAAGATTTCAGTTTAGATAAGAATATTTTCAGAAAAAATTAATTCGAATATCAAAGAAAACTACCCCTGTTCCATTTAAAATATAAGAGTTGTCCCCCATGCCCGTCATAGGGACGAAGAAAAGTCTATGGGATGATCTGAAAGACTCTATCCTCTAATGTTTTGTCAAAATCAACATTTAGTTTTATTGACTCATTTAAAAGGTATTGGTTTAAACACTTTATGTGCCCACTTTGTATATTTTAGTGATACTTTAGATGGTAACATTTAATTGAATAACTGTATAATAATTGTCAAAACCTGTTATTGTTTTAAACTGCATTATGTATAATACTAACATAAACGTAATCAGGACTCGAACCCATGCATTGCGCATTTGCAGGTAGTTGTGGACAAATACCTTAGCCAACAGAGCTGCGATGGTGTCTGAGAGAAGCTTTAAGAATTAATCATCAAAACGCTTCCGTCTCTATACTAATTGACATTAGAGCTAAACATTTTTCGCCTTTTTTCTTTTATCACTTTAGCTTTCAAAAGTGTTTGAGCTTACCAGAATCACAAGAGACCGCATAGTGGTAGCAACTGCAGTAACAATAATAGTGTTCTCTGCTGGTGACGCTAATTGCACTACTTTTAAAACTTAGCCTGGAATGCTGTGTCTTCATCTTTATCATCACCAGGCTAGTCACGTGACAAATCGCTCCGCCCTGGTGAGCCGATATACGGGCAATACAATGCAGCAGCGAAATAGAGGAGGTTATAGAACAGCAAAGGGGAAAAAATCGAAATAGAGCATACTTGAGTCGAAGAGAGTTCTTGCAGTTAAACATATACTTTAACTGTACGTGTACAAAAGGTATAACAATTGACATGATCCTTAAATAATGATATACAGGATATTAATGAACTAACCGAAATAATTTCAGAGAGTGTAAAGATACCATATATAAGCAATTTGGGATGGTATATAATATATGGCTATCTGGTCAAATTTCGAACCTATGACTATAAGTTTCTAAAGCCCAGTACGCCACTGCCTAATGAAGATGCCCCTCGAAATCATAGCACACGATAATGAAGGGAGGTTTCTGAACGTATCACTCTAGCGCTGTGGTAATGGCAGTTTTGGAGTAGGAGATGGTCATTTGTTTTCGAGTTTGACTCAACACATATTTTTATTTTGTTTGTTTTCTGGCTGTCTTAACAATACATCTTTTAGCCTGTCTTTTAATTTATAACTCAAATCTTAACATATCAAGTCATATAAATACAACACTTGTAGTTATTATTGTACTTACCAATCACAATCGTATCCTGAGTATGTGTAAGGTAAATTAAGTTTTAGGCAACATGTTAGTACTAAACTTATTAGCCATGGTATGTTGGTAATGCATTCATTATTGAGAAAAATTGAAAGCATTAAGTAAATTTCACACATAATTCTTTCATATACCTATCGCAACATTTCATATTTAATAAAATAAATAAAATCAACGCCATGCCAAGAATTGAACCCGCGGAACATCAGTTTTTTGCGTTATACATTACGCCACGAAATCAAAGAGCTCCCTTTAGAGTAGGCTACGTAATGCAAGGAGGCAATTAATAGATGTTCAGTGTCGCACTGTCACATTATTAGTTCGAGATTTGAGGAAATTTTATAGCATTTAATTTTGAAAACGCTGATAACGAGTTGCGGATAGTTGACATTTTATGCTCACAAGGAAGTTTTAAAGACATTGTAAATTACTTTTTCACCCGGCTTGGCTTTAACATTCAGTTATCAGCATCTGATGCAAAAATGTTTAACACCAAAAAAATGCATTATGTTTAGTTGTAGACCTATCTCAAATTGCTTAAATATGGCATCTCTACACTCTGAACATATTTCATTGTGGTTCATTAATACCCTCTATATACCTAAAATTGCAAGAAAAAATTCAAATACCCTTTTAAACTCGAGCTGCGTTTCAACAATGACCATTTAAATAAAATAAGAAAAATGGTTAAACGAGGGCATTGGAGTGGGAATTTACCTGAAATTCAAAATTTCAAAATCGCTGTAGCGACACCAATATTTGTTTTTTCACAACAAAATTCGGTGTATAGCATTTAAATAAAACTAAAAATAATTAGTTTCTGATAGTTGTGGCTCTTGCGTTTAATTTTCTCTGTGTTGTTTTAAAATAAAAGGACAAATTAATTAAGCATATAAACTGTATTTATAATGATGCATATGTTTTATATTTAACAAAAACATTGTCGTGAAGATACCAGCTGTGAAATATTAATCTAATATGTGTGTGAGAATTACACTTGTATGTAAAAGCGCACTGTAATAACATTCAGAAAACGTTTGCGTTACATGTTTATACTACAATAAAATTTAAATTAAATTTCAGAGGCAATGAAAATCGCTGAAACGTTTGATTGTTTATTGTTGATTGTGTATATTTGCTTAGTACATTGTAATTGTTTTTAAATAATAACATGTTTTCATTTATCATCTTAAATACACAATGTAACTCTAAACTTTGTGTTATTTTTCTCTATTTCAATGAATGAAAAGATGACATCAAGTTCATAAACATAGTTACATTTAAAAATGTTTAAAAATACTCACACAGTATAGCTCTATCAGTCATATATTTCATTTAATTAATAATACACCATTAACTTTGTAGTTTAATCTCAATATAATAGTAATAATAATAATAATAATAATAATAATAATAATAATAATTCTAAAATGAGGTTTCTCTTTTGTAATACTTATAGATTGCAATAATTCTAATTATGTTCCCCTAATACCATAACTTATTTCATTATTTAATAAGGTCATAATTTGGACTTTATATTCTTTTTTAAAGTTACTCTACTAGGTGAGAAATTCGCTTTGTTTACGCAGCTCCTGCGTGACGGTTTTTTAATTTATATATATTTGAATTATTGACTTTTATGCTTTAGCAAAAAGATATATCAATGTAAGGAGGTCCTTTAATGATTATGAAAAAGAATAAGACAAGATATTTTCTTATCTCGTTTCAAATCGTTACGTAAATCCCCAAAACTTATTTATTTTAGCATTTTATAATAAGGTTCCGGAACATGTTCAGAAGGCAAACTTTAAGAGGTTTCAAAGAAATTATTTATTAGTGCCTACTTAGCAATCCTTTATAATCACTAGAATTGTTTATAAGATCTAATATCAATATCTAATTTATGAATAAATATTTTATTTTATTTGACAGGGTCTACAGCATATATTGTGGCAAAAGACTCTGCATGTATAAACAAATAAATAATTCTTATTTTTTGTTTTATGCAATAGTAGTTGCTTCTGGTGGCAGTAAAAGGTTAACTATTCGTCATATTTGGTTGAAACTCTGTAAACAAAATGGCGTTTGTCAACAATTATGGAACATAGAGAATTTTCGCTTAAAATATATGAACTCAATAATAACAAAGTTTGTCTTTAAAAAATCTTAAAAAAAAAAAATCTATATTAAAACGCTTCAGTTTTTGTGCACGCATATCTTGTAGGTATTTGACACAAAGGTGGCAACATAAACCAGAAATTTCAAATTCAGGCATTATTTTATAAAAACAACCCAAAAATAGCACTTGCGTCATTTCATTGCCAAGATTCCAGACAAATGACAGACGCGAAGCGATGTATCGCGAGCACGTTCTCTTGAGGTGGAATCTTTCTAGATAGGAACTGTTGTTATTCGAAATATGTCACGTAAGGTGTTAGATCGTACCATGTAACTTCGTAATAGAAGAAAAGGAATGCAGTAGTAATGTACATAAATATTAAGCGTTTCTACGACGATGGTTATAACTGCATTCTCTGGCCAAAAAAAAAAAACAAACAAACAAAAAACACACACACAAAACAGAACGGCTATTATACGAGGCACGTTCTTTACAATAAACAAAGGAAACCTAAACATTTATAGTCAAAAAATTCGCTGAGCAAACAGAAAAGTTTCTAAAGTGTAAAAACTTAAAAACAAGTTTTCATGTTTGTACTCAGTACCTCAGCGGCAGCTCAAGGGAACAAACCCGGGGTACTCAGCATTACTATGGTATTTCTGAATAAAACTCGCAAATTTCTAGAGTCTAAATAAGTAGAATTACACTTGTATATGAGTTGCAGAACACACAAAAAAGTTGTCACTAAACTAACGAATTCCTCACCAGTTGAATAACTTTTAATAAAAATAAATATTAAATACAAATTATGCCTTGTTAATTAATGAAATGAAATAATATACGACATTACTGTGCGGTATTAGGGGGAACAAAATTTGAATTCTTGCAATCTATAAGTATCACTAAAGAGAAACCACGTTTTTTAAGAATTATTTTTATTATAATTGAGATCAAACCACAAAAATTAAAAGTATATATGAAATATATGACCATTTATAAACAAAGCTATAGTTGTTGGCATTTTTAAACATTTTTAAATGTAATCATGCTTATGGTCTTACCCATTGATATTTTCACATTTAGTTAAATAGAGAAAAACAACCGAAAGTTTCGAGTTACATTGTGTATTTAAGATGTTCATATGTTTCAATAAAACAAAAACATGTTACTATTTAAAAACAATTGTAATGTCCTAAGCAAATATACAGAATCGGCAAAGAACAATCGAAATTTGTTTTCAATTGCTTTAAAATTTAATTTAAATGTTATTGTAGTACAAACACGTAACGCATACGTTTACTGAAGGTTATTACAGAGCGCTCTTACATACAAATATAATTCTCAAACTCATACTAGATTAATATTTCGCTACTTCATACTTTTGTTAAATATGAAATGCAACGTTATAAATAAAGTTTATGTGCTGAATTAATTTCTCATTTTATTTTAAAGCAATATAGAGAAAATTAAACGCAAAAGTGTCTTTTACAATAAAAATTTTCTTCAAGTTTAAGTATATTCCTAATAGTCCAATTTTCCTGACTTTCAGAAACTATTTTTCTTATTTTATTTCAATGGCATATATCGAGTTTCCTTTAAAAAAAAACTTAAATTGCGGCCATTAGAGCAATTATTAAATTTGGACTTAACCCCCAAGATAATTTCAGGTATACTCCCATTCCCAATAATGTAATAATTTTCAAAAATATTTTTATTACTTGATTTAAATGGCATATGCCGAGTTTTGTTATGAATAAACAATTATTGGTAGTGCTAGAGCGATTTTTAAATGCTGGGTTTCAGATAACCCGCTGATTTTCAGAAACGATATTTTTTATTCTATTTAAAAGGCGTATACGGAGTTTCGTTGCGAAATACATTAATTCCACTAGAGCGATTTCTAAATTTTGGGGTCAGGCAACCCCCCCCCCTGCCAATAGTCTGATTTAACTGATTTTCAGGAACAGTATTTTTTTCTGCTTATTTTATTTAAGTGATACGAACGGAGTTAATGCGCTAGAGCAATTTTTAAATTTTGGAAACCCCCCCTGGTGCTAATAGTCCCCTTTCACTGATTTTCAGAAACGGGTTTTCTTGTTTTATATCAATAACGTATCGAGTTTCCAAAAAAATTACATTGCGGCCGCTACAGCGATTTATAAATTTGGGCTTAACCCCCAAAAGTTTTTCAGGTATACTTCCATTCCAAATAATCTGATAATTTTCAAAAAGTATTTTTTATTTCATTTATTTCTTTCGATCTTCATCGATCCTACTTACTAGACTCAAAACATGAGAACGAAAAAAGGCATACATACATATACATACATATGCACGTACGTTAACGCTCTAAGAAAAATAGTTTCTGAAAATCAGTGACATCTATTAAGAGTGGGAGTTAATCTGAAACCAAAAATTTAAAAATCATTCTAGAGGTGGCAATTTTTTTTTTCCTCAACGAAATTCGGTAATGCCATTAAAATAAAACAAAAATATTTTCTGAAAATAAGTGAAATAGATTATTTGGAGTGGTGACTTACCCGAAACCCAAAATTAAAAAATCTTTCTATCGGTACCAATAATTTATTTTTATAACAAAACGCGCTGTATACTATTTAAATAAAATAAGAAAAATAGTTTCTGAAAATTATGGAAATCCGACAATTAAAAGCAGGAATACACCTGAAAATCCAAATTTAAAAAGGGCCCTATTGTTTTTCTTTTAGTTCTTACAAAAAGTACAAATTAACTCATAACATATAACGACGCATATATTTCATTTTTGACAAAAGCTTTGTCGTGAAGATAGCAACTGTGAAATATCAATCTATTATTGCCACGCTCATCGTATACCCAGCCGGTATCAAAAGAGGTATCAAACTTTTGAATTGGCCTTATTGGATATCCCAACAATAACACTGATAAACTCTCCTGCAACGTTTATCTGCTGTTAAATTCTAAACTGTTATTGGCTGAAGCTAAAATATCATTGGTGCGTTAAGATAGAGAATCTCTACCGCTATATTTTAAAGACTCTGAAGAAACTAATTAATTACACTGGCTTGGCCCGTCTTCTACAAGAGAAGGGAATGGCTAGAGGTGTTTTGAATTGTGGGCTTCTGGTAGTACACACACGATCAGTGTTTCTTCCCAATTTCTGAAAACTCAATACGTACGAGGGTAGGTCCATAAGTTTCCACCCTTGCCGACAAGGATTATCGCCTTATTCGCCCTCACAAAGCCCTTATCTGTTAAGTAAACAATTGCGCAGTACTCCGCTGTGTTCCGCTGTTCAGATATAGTTGCATAAAGAAGACTATGTGTAGAAGATTGTGACATGTTTATAATGGAGTGTCGAGCTGTTATTAAGTTCTTCACAAAAGAAGGACTTACTCCAAATTAAATTAAATAGCAATTGGGCGGTGTATATGGGGAAGCATCTTCCTCATATAGCGGGCAGGTCGACCCTTGGAGGTGCTCACTGTTGAAAATATCAATAGCTCTTGTGGAAGGAGAAATTATGGAAGACCGGGACTGAAAGTTACAAAAATATCAGCAAGGTTGGGTCTTTCTAAAACAACTTCCTTCCAATTATTCATGGACATTTAAACATGAATAAGTTAGTGCCTAGACTTCTTTACTCAGTCCAAAAGCAGCAACGAGTTATCTGCTGTCAGGCATTTTTGGAGCTCTACCGTGGTAACGAGAGAGAGGTTCTGCAAGACATTGTTACAGGAGATGAAACTATTATCCTCTACTATGATCCCTTGTCCAAAAGAGAATTAATAGAGTGGCGTAAAACTGGCGAAGCACCTTCTCTAAAGACCAAGGTCACTCAGTCAACCAAGAAGATCATGGCCACAATCTTTTGGGACTGTGAAGAAATATTCTTCATTGATGGAGATCGACCATCCAACCTACAGCCCATATCTAGCTCCCAGTAACTATTTCCTCTTCTCAAAACTCAAGAAGGAAATTTAAGTGTGACGAAGAAGTGATCGACGCTGTTTATGTCCATTCTGCAGACAAGATTTCTGACTATTTTGTGGGGGATTGAAATGTTAATTCAAAGATGAGTAGTGTATTGCAATAAAGGGCAACTATAATGAAATTGTAAATATAATTTTTGTCTTTATCATACCTAGAAAATGGTTAGGCCGGAAACTTATGGACCTCGTAACTTCCCTGCTCTAGCGCTCTGTAATAACGTTCACAAGTTCAACTTGCTAAGGAATTCGCTTAGTTTATGCAGCTCCTACTTGACGGAGATTTAAAGCTTTTCTTCCAATGGTCACAAAGAATGTAAGCGTTTTAGTAAAGAAAAACTTTACATTCAATTAACACAAAACGATATAAGGCAACTATTTCCCGAATGCACACGAAACTTCACTTACTGCCATTCTGCAACAGCTGACTACGAACGAAACAACTTTTATTGCTGCTGGAGAGCGTTGTTACTTCAAGAATTACATTGTTTGGTATCGAAACAACAACTACAAAATTTCCCATATGCCCTTGTTGCAACTAATATACTGTGTAACTGTTACTATCTAATAGTCTGACTGGATACGAGCCACTGATGTTCAGTCTCCTATTCTAACACTCTTGACGAACTGAGCTATCTCCAAGCACAGAACTACGAACTTCTCATCAGATTTTGTACACCCCGGGGACCTCCTAAGGTTCCTCTATTATGAGAGATGTTTATTCCTCAAGAGGCAATTTCTAATGCTGTGAGTACTTTTCTACGCTTTAAAGTGAACTAAATAGGCTTTAATTACTCAATTAAAATTTCCCTATCTTTTATGGTACAAAGTCAAGCGTAGCCAAATATTGTTCACGCATTGTATAGAAATATTGTTTTTTTTTTTTTCCAGCTAATTGAAATGAAAACAGCAGTGGCAATTGGTCTAAAAATTTTGGAAAGATGTTTTCATTTGCTGTAGTTCGGAATTGGAGAACTTATTTGCATATAAACTGCTTATGCAATACACAACTAAAAGGCATGACCGCTGCCCAGTTTCTTCAAATAATCAGAAGCGCAGTTGAACAGTCTTTTGTTCTTTGGCTCGTAACCAGAACGTGTCAGAACTTTACTCTGGCTATCTCAATTTCATACCAAAGAGTTTAAAGACCTGCTGCAGTTTAGTCACATTCGCGAACGCTTTGGATATTAAACAGATATTGCGCAGTGAGATTGTCATTTATCTGTAATGAATAGCTTCAAATAAGAAGCATGGCATATCGCAAGCACAACTCTAGTATATGTAAATATCAATACCAACTTTCAAGATTTTCTTCCTAAAACGCTTATTTTTAAATATTTTCGTTTTAAAAACATTTGTTAAATAGCATTATAGTATTTATCGATTTTCAAAACCAAATTGTATGTTTTCGTGGCCTAAAGCGTATGTAAATTGAGTTAAAACTTAAAGTACTATTCGCAATAATAAAAAACGCGTTTACATCTTCATTTTCTAATCTGATGAAAATGCCTGTAGATGAACATTGGTAGCTTAATATTCATTGAAAATAATTTGCTTTTTAAAATTTATTTTCTCCGAAAAAAAATTATTCTCCAATACTCCCTAACTACTATTGTCCGTTCCGCTCTGAATGTACAGAGCTTTCACACAAGAACCATCCTATACACGAGGTGTTTTGAATCCCGTCGGTTCGAGTGGCCGAACTTAAACGTGTCAATCAGAACGTGCCCAGCCGCCGAGAACCAAAACATCGCGCGTGTGGTATACAAAGGGTTTAAAAAAAATGTATATATATACTTCAAGCAAAGAGAAAACTGTGTTAACATAACAAAACTGAATTGACACAAACAGAAAATGATGAGCACTAATTATCTTAGACTTTTACAGTTACAACAGTTACTCAAAATGCCCACCATCGGTGTCGATACACTTCTGAGTACGTTGAACTACTGATTGAGCAACGTTTGCTAAAGTGTCCTCAGCGATTGCAGCACATGCCGTTTCAATTTCTTTCCGAAGTGCTGCCAGTGTAACTGGTTTTCAACGCATACAATACCCTTAAGAGTTTCCCATAGGTAGAAGTCCAACGGAGTTAGGTCCGGAGAACGCGATGGAAACTCAATCGGACCTCTTCGACCTATCCATTGCCTTGGAAGTTTGTCATCAAGGTACGCACGTACATCTCGGTGGTAATGTGGTGGTGCACCATCATGTTGGAAGTGATATTCCCCATTTCCATACAGTGTATGAATGGCAGGTAAAACTGATGTGCGTATCATGCTCAGGTACACAGGACCAGTTACTGTTCCCTCAAAAAGAATGGCCCAATTAGACCCCTAAATGACAACCCACACTAAACATTAATTCCAGGCATTTTCCAAAATAACACGTGGATTGTTTACAAATCAGTAAACATAGTTATGCCGGTTAACAGTTCCGTTCAACTTAAATTGTGCCTCATCGGACCAAACAACTTTCCCTACGAAGGCCTCATCCTCTTGCACCATGTTCCGAAACCACTCACAGTACGGCATTCTCCGATCAGGGTCATCCTCATTTAATGCATGCAAAAGTCTTGGGATGAAAACTTTCAACTTTGCTGTTTTAATAATACGATGTATGCTGGTTCTGCTAATCCCAGTCTCACGTGCATATTGCTTTGTAGATTTCTGCGGCGAGTGCTCAAAACGTCCAAAATCATAGCCGATGATATGGGGCTTATTGCTGTGCGAGGTTTCTCAGATCTGCCCTTGTGAACATCGCATACGGTACCATGAGTCTCAGATTTGTCTCGAATGCGTGCATGGCGGTTCTGTTCTGTACACACATCTGCATTGCTTTTGAACTTCAACAACATTCTCGGTTTTACAATACCGCTTCACAATTGCTTTCCGCTGTTCAAACGATAATCTCGGTTCCATTTTGTTGTAGCAACGCTAGATGAACGTAATGTGAGTCACGTCTGTTTACAGCACATCATACGATAATCTTGGCTTCATTTGTTCATTGTTGATTTACGATAATCTTGGCTTCATTTGTCAACTCAGTGGTGAAAGAGGCATAGGACCATTTTTCTTCTTCTTCTCTCTGGGTATTCCGTCGATTCTTTGACTTTATGTGAATACCGAACAAACACTCCCCCCCATTTTTTTCAAAGAATTAACCGACAGGGAGTGTGATCATGCATTTGTTCAACAGGACTCTGCCACTGTTCACACTGCGAATAATTGCATGAGAGCAATTCACAGTGTGTTTCCACAAGACAGAGTTATTAGTAAGAGTTTGTGGCCACCACAGTCCCCCGATTTAACAGCTTCCGATTATTATCTCTGGGGTAAATTAAAAAATGTCGTGTAAAAGACGAACCCGAAAACAATACAAGAACTCAAAAAAAATATTCGTCGGGAAATTGTCCGGATTTCTCAAAATGAACTACTGCGAGTGATGAATAATTTCCTAAAGAGATGCCACAAATGTGTGGAGAATGAAGGCGGGCATTTTCAACACCTCATTTGATAATTTGGTTAAGTCTCTTAAATTGGTTTGTATATTGTTGTATGGTTGATTTGTTTTATTGTTTCATTCTCCCACTAATCACTGAGACCCGACTGGTCGGCTAACTGCATATACGATAGGTAAACACTCCGGGAAAAATAAAACTGATCACAAGGTACATTCGGCATGAAGAAAAACTAACCATGATCTCAGACACACTGTTACAAAGTTTGCAGTACACATTTACATTCAAACTCTGCCAAATCAAACGATACCATGTGATATAGCTCAAACAATTGCTTTAATTAAATTTTACAACCATTAGCTGCTAATTATCTATTCCTAATCAGCCATTTACAAACTGTTGTTACAAACATATTTTCCTTTTAATAATTAAGAACGCACCAAGGCTTTAACAATAAAATAGGAGGCATTTAAATATAACCACAGTCTAAATATTACAGAGATGAGATAAACAGTTCTTATTTCCTCCCCTTTTATTTCTTTTTTCTATTTTTTTTCTCCCTTTCTTTCTCTTTCTCTCTGTCTCTCCATTTTCTTCATTTCTTTCTTTGTTCTTTCCTCTCTCTTTCTCTCTCCTTCTCTACCCTTCTTTCAATATCATTTGTCCTTGTCCTTTGTAATTTCTTTTATTTATGGACGCTATTTAATATCTCAGGTCATCAGCATAGCATTCAATCCAGAGCATGAAATGACCGATAAATTTTGCTCAGAGGCCTCTTCTTTCAGGCTCGAGGTTCTTTTACGTGCCGTAAATCTACGACATGGGCAGGATCCACGGCTTCACTTCCCTTCTAAAGGAAGCCATACTTAGGAATTTTACGCCCGAGATTACGTACGGTTTACATGAAATTTCGCATAATTTGTATTATTTAAATGAATATAAACGCATTGATAGTTACGATTACATATAAAAATCCCGTTCCAACTGTAACTAAATAAACCGAGGTGTGGCTTAGGTAATAACGCCTGGGATTCGCATTCAAGAGATCCTGGGTTGAAATTCTTGGATTAATTTTTACTGTTATTCTTTACTATTAGCACATACAGCTATATTATATATGGCGAATTAAACGCTCACATATAATTTAAATGACTTTGTTATCATGTTGTATTTTATATTTACTTTTAGTCACCATTTATACACGACAAGGTGCCAGCCATTTTCTCTCATCTATCTCTTTCTTGTTGATGTTATCATCAACATCTGATAGTGATAAACAGTCCTTTTGCTTTAAACTGAAATATACGCTAATTCAGTTTTCCTTTGTTTTGCTGCTATTTTAAATGAAACGAATCCATTCGCAGTATCTTTTACGTTCGTTTAGAAGTGTCAAGCAATACTTATTTTCTGTGAATTAAGATGCGAGTTAGATTGCTTTAGATTTAGTTCTTTTGTTTTATATAAAGTAAAATTAGTTGCATTTGTTACTAATTCTGATTAGATTACGAGCACTGTGAATTTATAGTAATTTAGAATATAAGCGAATAGTGAACTCATTTACACATACACAAATCTAGAACTAGCCTCAGGCAAATCCTATAAACCGGAGGATTCAGTGGTTTACTGCGGTTCGCTACGGCCTACCGGCCTACACTCGCCTCCTATCCGTAAAAAAAGACATGCGATCATGTTGGTGTATCGCAAAATTATATAACATTTGGGTTGGCAACTCTGAAAAAAAAAGTGGAATCGCTCAAGCAGATGTGCAGCGTTGAGAAAATTTTGAAGCTGAGGCATAGATTTGCTCTGGCGGTGAAAAATATGACACACAGCGGAACAGTACTATATGAAAAAAGTATATTTTGCATTGGCCACTCTGAAAAATACACAACGAACCGTTCAAGATAGTTCACAGAGCCTGTGCCTGGTGGGGAAAACGAAAGACAAGCATGAGAACATAATAATGCGGAAATTTGCTACATTCATTCTAAGTTTACCACTGGATACTTGCGACTACGAACTATAATAATAATAATAATATAAATAATAATAATAATAATAATAATAATAATAATAATATCTGCATTAATTTTTCTGTAATTAAAGATAGTATAATAAGGTGCACATCAACTTTATCTTAAGTCCTTTACAATTTATAACTTTGGCTGATTGGTTTACCTATAAGAAAGTTTGCAAGTTTTTTATTATGGTGCTTTTAAACATTGGGACCTTGTACAAGTTAACAATTATAGAATTATTAAAAAAAACTATTAACTTCAA
Source organism: Metallyticus violacea (assembly GCA_030762175.1). Taxonomy (NCBI): domain Eukaryota; kingdom Metazoa; phylum Arthropoda; class Insecta; order Mantodea; family Metallyticidae; genus Metallyticus; species Metallyticus violacea. The sequence continues at coordinate 8,682,437 of CM060842.1, read as the reverse complement.
TTACAATGGTTTATAGCGTTTATGTACATATTCTTATATCTTTCACTTCACTTCTTCTCATCTCATCTCCTTTTATTTTGTCTATTTTTTCAGCCACACCTTTATACTCTCTTTCAGACAAATATTCCTGGTATCTCATATGAGCATTCCATAGTCTTTACAGTGCCCATCGTTTACGTAGTAATTCTTAGAATTTGTCCTCTTACTTTAACACCGTGTCTTGCACTAATCCTCTACAACTGAACTCGCTACTCAAAGCATGCAATGCTCTGTATTTTAACAACAAACTGTAATACAAAGCGTAAAATGTTCATTAACACTGAAACATGAACGTGATGTTGGTAAACATGTTATTTATACTTTCCTTGGCGCTAAAAGGTTAACACATGTTAACAGTTTGTTATTTTTGAAGGAATTCAGCAAAAGAAGCACAGGTAAAGAGAATGGTTGACATTAAAACAGAAAGGTTTGCTTATTTTAGCCTGCTTAACAGAACGGAAATATTTGCGTAGCTCAGCTCTGCCTTAACAATCGAGCATAAAGTGATGTGTAAGCGTTGTGGCTTTAAGAATAATATCCAATTGACCGTTTTTCTGGCAGTCATTGCAAGGATATTGAAGTGCTAACACGTGTGACTATAGAAGAGTTCTAAATATCATAACCCGTCAGGTTTCAGAATGTCCCTACTGAACAGCTTTCCCTGCAGTAAAAGTAAGTTTCCTTGCATTTTAAGTTATCTCTTGCAGAGTGCTCTGCATGCATATAGGTGAGTCGACAATGAATGACGTAAATTGAAAAAATAGTTAGTCAATTGTTCTCTGTTCACTATTTTGTCAATATATTTATGCTACCAACGAGTCCATTAACAGCAAGTCTGAAGGTACCGGTATTGAAAATAACCAATTCGATCACTGTCGTATAGTCGAAACGTCTAGTGTTTACAATTAATATTTCTTCAAAAGAAACGTCTAGTGTTGATTATATTAATATTTGTTCAAAATAAGGACGGTATTTTATGCAACGCATGGTCTGTACATTACAGCAATACAAATCTATTGCGCATTAAATTCGGTAGTGCACCTGGGCTATATAGTTTTAATAATTATCTACAAATTTCTTCTTTAGAGCTGGAAGTGCTTAAGTGTATGTTTTAGTTCGATAAAATAATGGAACGTCGTGCTTATTTATAACAAAAGTTGTGTGCTGGGTGCTTCTGCAGTCATGCTAATCTACTTTTTGGATTTTGTGTTGATACTGGGGAATTTCAAAAAACTACATGTGTGATGCCCATTCTAAATTCCGTTCTGAGATGGTTGTAATTCTCAATGAATCTATTAGCTGACGGTTTATCGCTGTAGCTTAATTGTGTTTAGCAATCAGCTGTAAATGTGGAAGTTGCGGATTGGTTAAACTTTAAACTTTAATTCAAACTTTATCCGTAATGCTTTCATTTTTCAATTATTCCTCCTGTTTGAAATTCCCTTATTCGACATTGAAATAAAAGGTAATTATGTAAAACATTAATTGAGGTGGTTAATCTCGTTTTTTAAAATCTAGTTTCCGTTTTGATTGTTTATTTGTGGTTTCTGAATGATCGTCAAACATTTTAAGCATTGCTGTTATCTACTTGTCTCCGAAATCTCTAACTTATGTTTAGCTGAGAAAGTATAACATGTTTTTGAATTGTAACGTCTCTAATATAAAAAAGTTAGGTTGTGGAGCTCGCGAACGTAGTTTATTTTTATAATTACCGTAAATTATAGATCTCTGAAAAGCGTATATGTGTTTTACCATATGACATCCATTATGCGTAAACCAACGAAGAGAAGAATACTGTAAAAATGTTCCGCAAAATTAACAGCTATCCAAGAATACATTTCACTGCACAAATACAACCTCGACCTGTTCATTTTTCTGCATTCGTTTTCTTGGAAGCGTTTTATCGCATAAAACAGCCTAACATAACTGAAATAAATAATAATAATAATAATAATAATAATAATAATAATAATAATGGGACACACTATTTTTTTAATATCAGTATTATTTATTACTAGGCGGAACACTTTTCAGTGGTTTTAAGATTTTCCAGTGTATCGCAAACAATTATGAACTTGGAACTTCTACAGTCGTTTGGTCAGAATTATTCAGAGGAATTCAAAATGTGTATTATTGGCGTGATTTGCAAGAAAATTATAGCAGGCTTTAATTTACAAGAGCGGTCATATTTCTATCTCAAGCCTTCCCTACTGTATGTAATGTTACATTATCCAAACCGACAAAACAGGCATCGCAAACTGCAAGGACTTTATATCGAATAGTGTGCTCAATCATTGCAATCTTTATAACTACAGCTTTTGACACCACGTAATTCGCTATCTATAGAAAACCCCACATTACAATTTTAAATAGCCATAATTATAATGGATGACCAAATAAAATTAAGTTAGTATTTGCACAAGACAAAAAGTGCAATTTTATGTAAAAATATCTTCATTTTGGCCAAGATACTTCATGTCTATTCTCCATTCATGTTTAACTTTTTAAAACAATGCGACTATAAATTTTCCTTGTTATGTACGCTTCATTCAGGTGAATAGCTATATTTTTATAATTAATAGAATGTTCAATTACTCCATCCTGTTTGTCAATTTGATCATTTATTATTTGTATGAGCTGGAATCGTATAATTTTTAAAGAAGTCTTCCTTCGTTCTAGATAAGCGAAGCACTTTGCTTGATTTATTTCAAATATTAATTCAGTATTATTTTACTATAATTTTCAAAAATTAAAATATATGTTTCTAATTTTTGTTTCCGCTTATTTGCACAGCAGATAATCCAAAGTGAAATAAATGAACAATTTTTCAATACCATGTCTGATATAAAATCTTTGAAACTTTTCATAGAAATTATTTTTTCAGAATAAACTCTAGAAAAACTGGCTAATTTGTTTAATATATCGATATCATTTGAAAATGTTGCATAGTTCACTCATTGCTATATCTCAAAAGAAATAGTTTAGCAAAATAACACAAGTGATCTGAAAAAATAATTATAGCAAACATCTTAATGGTAAGAAGCAGAAAAGAACAACCGCATTCTTAATCAGAAAACTGTAGCGAGTACTCCCCCCCCCCCCCGAATAAAAATTAATTTATGGGGGAAATGTTTAACCTTGCGGTACTTTTAAGTCGTAAACAGGTTGCAAAGCGCCGGGTTATCGATACATCTCTCTTTTTACCTTTAATCAATACAGCAACGATGAAAATACATGTCCGATTGTCTATGGCAGGCAGTAAAATTATTTCGCGAGATATTTGTCGCGTTCCTGGAAATCCAACTTTTGCTTGCCGCCCGCTGATGCTGAGCAGAGCGCAAATCCAAGGTTCAAAATAACATTAAACGACATAACTCTTCCCATCACGAATACGCACACTTCTTCAACCGGTATATTTGTTTTCACAAAGGGAATGGGTCACTTCGTGTTACGCATTCTCTAGCTTCAAATCTTAGTCCTCTCTCTGATTTCAACCTTTGAATAAATTCGTACCATGTTTTTCTTTTAATGTAATGAACACTGCGTTAGATTAGATTAGAAACCGGGGGTTATTGTAGTTTTGTCGACCTCTGCAAGTCAGTCCAAAATGTTTATTGTACAACCCCATAGCAAGAGACACCTTCATTGTTTCTCTAAATCTGTTCCTTGAACACGTTGAGTATTTCGGTTGCAATGTCAGAGTGTTCTCTGGTTATAGAAAGAGTGAGTCTCTTTATTGCCAGGAATGGGCAGTCAAACAAAATAAGCGAGGCAGATTCCTCATTCTGTTTATACATTCTACAAATAGGCTCATCTTTATAGAGTCCCACTTGTATAGATGTTTCCTAAAGTGACCATGTTCAGTAATTAACTCAACTACTTTCCTTATTCCTCCTCTACCCAGTTTTAAGGAGAGATTGTTACTTGGACCTAAGACCAGTTTCCAGCTCGTTTTTGTACAGGAAAGGTTTTCCAACTTAGTGTTTTTCTCAAGTCCATGTTTTTACCGCGGTCTTAGCAGTATCTGTACAGATTCCAACCGCGGGTTCAGGGTAAGAAAAGGGTGTATCAGTACCACCGTTTTTGCCAAATGATCTGCACGCACCGCAGTTCAGACCTGTTGCAAGATACCACGGCAGATAAGGCATTCCCATACCAGTTGAAATGCAATCTCGTCAGAGGTAAAAAGCTTTTAAGGCACTTTGACTATCTGAGAGGATGAGAATTCGTGTGCCGTTGTAACTCTTCTCAAGTCCTCTAAAAGTACACCTCAAGATAGCAAATACTTCTGCCTGAAAAATTGTGCAGTTTTTCCCATGCTTATGTTGATGTTTGTCCTTGGAGATAGGCTATATATAGCTGCACCTGTTACGGGATCCATCGGTAAACCATCAAACTGGTCGCATTATTACACGTGATTCCCTCCATAAAGTCTTCTCAAAATCCCAGAGATACTTCAAATGGAGAGGAAGAACAATGTTGAGTATTTGTTAGGTCAGATCTCGTGCTCAATATTAAAATATCGAGAAAATTTAGAATGGAGGTACGTCCACAACTGCTTCTTCCTGTCTGTACCAGGAAGTGTGCAGTAGTTTAGCCTCTCCGCTTGTAAATATCCATGGGAGGGGAACCCTACAGTCTCCAATGCAATGGTTGGAGTATTTCTGAAGGCCCCTGTAACACACAGACATGCTAATCTCTGTAACTTCGTAAACTTACCTGCTACAGTGCTTTATAGCGCTTTTCACCCCCATGCAAGATATCTGGCACCTAACCATTGCACCATGCAGCCAATGACTGACGTATCGCTTTAGGCTTCAGGTTGTTCCGATAGTGCGTTTGATGGTTACAAGAGACCACCTGGCTCTGTGGAAAATGTTATCAATATGGTAGTTTCTCATCCAGTATAAGCCTTAGATGTTTAACTGACTGGGAATATTTCAGGATTGAGTTGCCAGATTTAAACTTCCTAGGCCTTTAAGATCTCTCCTGTTAGTAAAGGAACAACACGTGTTTTCTAGGATTAATAGATAGACACTCCTGTATGCACCAGCTGTGGACTTTTCTCAGTCCACAGTTCATCATATGTGAGACTGTATTAGTAAATTTCCCGCAAAATAAACAATGCTATGTCATCCGCATAATCTTTAAGCAGACCGTCCACAAGAGCAGGGGAGAGAGAGAGAGTACTCCCAACTCCCGGCAACTACTAGTGGCGACATCTTTCGTGTCCCCAAGAAGACTAGCAGCAATACTTCTGCTCCTGAGCATGGGGTATATACAACTGCAAAAAGTATCATTCAATACATATTTCTGTAGTTAATAACATTGCAGTGTAAGTGTTCAAACCTAAGAATTTCATTTTTTTAATCCGGTTCTCATTAGCTATGTTGATAAATATCGTTCAAGGAATCAGCATATAAAAGTATCGTATACGCAATATATTGATATTCTTCACTCTGTTCATGGAACTTTGTTCATTTGGTTTATTCACGAACGCTCTTTTAACGTCTCAGGTCCCATTCAATTCAGTCATGAAATGGCCGATAAATTTTGATAGAGGCCTCTTCTCTCAAGTTTGAGGTTCTGGACCTCAGCTTTACTTCCGTTCCAAGGAAGTCATATTTAGAATTTTACGCCGAGGGATTGAACCCGCAATCTTGGGTCTATGAGGCAAGCATGGTTACCACTACACCACCAGGATCTTCATGGATCCATTCTAGCTTAGAGTTTTTTTGTGGTTTCCAATGGTCGCTGTGGTATAGATCTTTCTTTTACACGAATTTTCCGCTCTCACATTGCACACCATTTCGTTGCGTTGGTGTGTGGAAAGTGCCAGGGCGAGCTGGACTGGTGCGGTCCCGACCTCTGGTATGGAAGCGGCTCATCAGAGGGGCAAACTCCTTGGAGGGGGACGCTGCCGATGTCGGGGCTTTCTATCTGGAAACATGTTAGGAACCTCACCTAACCGCCTGGTTGTGTCCTCTTTCTTCTGGAGGTGCACTCACTGAGAAAATGGGCAGTTCTTGAGCAAGGCTGAAGTATCGAAATGTGAACCTCCATCCCTAAGAATCCAATCTAATTCAACGTATTTGTGAAATACGACATCCTTATATCTAAAATTTTTCATGCAAAAATTTGCCAGTTATGGCATTTTATTAAAAGTTTCTTTTTAAAGAAGAAGGCCTTAAAACAGAAATCTGAACAATATCTCACTTTCAAGCCCATGTCTTGCCGAACACAATTATTTTTAAAACATAGTAATTCACTTATAGGACTACAAGAAAGTTAGTTCCCTAACAAAGACAATGAAAAATAAAAATGTGGCAAACTTGCAAATTAAGAAGAACAATAAATATAGATTTCAGATTTGTGTATATTCAAAGTAGATGTCTATGACGTGTTTAGTTTGATATTTTACCAACTGTTTAAATAACCCGTTTGTTTTTAAATATAGTTACTTGTCCCAAATGAGGCTAAACCACTTTCATTTTTCCTATCTTTCTGAATTGTTCCCAGTATTTGAACTTGTTCGCTCTTGACAGGCTTCCGCATTCAGCGCAGTGGTGCACCATAAATGCAGTGGCTGTTGGTGGCTGCTGCAACGCTGACTTTGTTGCAGCGTTGCAGCAGCGAACTCTCCCCCGCACGTATCTGCGAGTGGAGTGAATTGCGACACCTCATCTACCAGGCCTGTAGCACCATTCATCACGAAGAGGACCTAAACCTCAACCAGATAGGTATGAATGTACAAAACATCGCTCTGCAGTCTTCTCCTATGTAAATAGTGAGTATGGGTTAATTCTGAACAGCCCCGAGATATGTCACAACTATGAACATGGTTAATTGTCATTTTATATATAAATATTGCGCCAAAAGCCTGTCACACTGCATAATTTTAGCACACTGGTGTATTCCCTTACTGTCCTAATTTCTTTTTCATCTGTTTCCAGCATTTGGTCCAATTTTTTATTCCCCGAAAAAAATTCTAACTGTGCCTAATATTGTTTACAGTACAGATAAACTCTTCATTCGACGAAAATGTTTTCTCCCCAAGTCAATTTTTGCGGTTAGGAAAGATAAAAAAAGTTTCATGGAGGTAAATCTGGGGAAAAGAATAGGTGGGGGACTACCTAGAAGCCCAGCTTGTGCACTACTGACATCGTAACGTAAGCAGGCGCATTTTTTTGCGCGCTAATCTTGGTCGCTTCTGCTTCAACTGCTATGTAAACGGTCCGATATTGTTGCGTAATAACAGACAGTCACTGTTTTATCCTTTTCCAAATAGCCAATCATTATAACAGGTTGTTAGAAAGGAAAAAAACACCATCACTTTTTAACGGTGCTCTTTCACTCTCGCCATCCCCTCTGTTTTGTCTCCGGATTGTAGTGGTGGATCCAAATAACGTCTACAGTCACAAAACGACGCCAGAAATCCTGCGGAATCACGCTGCAACTTTTCTAAACACGACTTTGAAATGTTTTTCCTCCATCTTTTTTTTAAAACACACGCTGCACTCATGGGTTTCTTCATATGCATAACTTCATGCAGGATATTATGTACTCGTTCATATCAGTGAATGCCCTCTCGGCAATCTCACGAATGTTAATGCAAAGGTATTCTATCACGATACCATAAACTGTATCTTGAGAAGAAACATCAACCGGGTGTCCGTACGATTATGTTTACATTCATTTTCCAGTAATTAATGTTCTTGAGAACTGGTGCAGAGTCCCCTTCAACTCAGTTTGTATCTGAGCCGCAGTTTACTGTATTGTTGCACGATACTCGTCTTTATGCACTTTTACGAAACGTGTTACCCCGATCACTTAAGCTGCCAACAAAGGAATGTTCGTTGCATCTGTTTGAAAATTTGAACAAAAGTCCCCCCCTCCCCAAATTGAACTTACGTTCAAAACACAGGACATCTGCAAGATTTTACTTACATTTTTTATATTCCGCATTTGCATGATTACACAGGCAAGGAGCTGATATTGGTTCAACTTATATATGTGTAAATAGTTTTCAATTATGAAATTGTCACAGAACACTACACTCGGTTACCATTTTCAAATGTGCTCTTCGGTTGTGCAACAAGCTATTGTTTCAAATATTCAGAAAGTAGTTCCGAGAAAAGAATGCAATAATTGAGACGGGTGAGCAAAGAATAACGTGCGTGATATGCTTGTTGTGATATGATATGATAATTTAACATAAGACAGTGTTCGGTATACAATAAAATTGTATGCCAGATAACTTGCTTTTGTTTTCACACATGAACAGAAGTTTAAGACGTGGATTCAATTATAAAAACGGTTCTATTATTGAGTACCAGGCTGACTGCTGTAAACTGCCTAAGCGATACTGCCGTGACGACAAAGAGAACTGGGAATGGGCGCTAATAGCCGCGTGATTGGACGCTTATAACTAAAGCTCTATACAGGATGATAATGAACTACACCGAAATAATTTCAGAGGGTGTGGACGTGTCTTAGACAGGTAATTTGGGATAGAAAACGTATGGCATGTCTGTTCAAGTTTCGAAGCTATGGCTGCAAGTTTCTACAGCGCCAGTACGCCGCTGACTAATGAAGATGCCCCTCGAAAGTATAACACACGATAACGAGGAGGTTTCAGGAAGTATCACTCTGGCGCCATGGTTATGACATTAGCTTTCGAGTTCCACTCTCGTTCATCGCTTTTTTTTATGACTTAAGTCTTAATAATGCAGCTTTTAGCGTACGTTTAAGTTGATGTTTCAATTTATGCACTTAAATTTTAACATATCAATTTATATAATTACAACCCCTGTATTTACCAATTAGAATCATGTCTAGAGTATGTGTTAGTAAATTAAGTTTTAGGCATCATCAATAGTAAAAGTATTAGCCATAGTATGTTGGTAATACATTCATTGTTGAGAAAGAGAATAAAAATTGAAAGCATTAAGTAAATTTCATTCATAATTCTTTAGTATGCGTATCGCAGCACTACGTATTAAATAAAACAAATGGATAAATAACAACATGACAAGAATTGAACCCGCGGCCTGCGGAACATCGGCTTTTACGTTATGCATTACGTCACACAAGCTTCTCTTAGAGGAAGCTTCATAATGCAAGAAGGCAGTTAATAGATGTTCAGTGTCGCACTGTTAAATGATTAGTTCGAGATTTGAGGGATTTTAAAGCACTATATTTTTAAAACGCTGATAACGAAAATGACCATTTCCATGCTAGCAAGGCAGTTTTAAAGACATTCTAAACATTTCCTTCCACCCTGCTTGGCTTTAACACCAGCATGTGATGCCATAACTGCGTTACGTTTAGTTTTGTACCATACATTGCTTATGTGCATCTTTGCACTCTCTGAAATTATTTCGGTATATTCCTTTGCTCAATAAACCCAGATATTACATTTTCTAGTTATATACTAATATATATTATTTTCAGGAAAATGGGTTCCAATTTGGCAGCCACTAAAACCATTCCTCACACTTCCTCCTTCCAATGCAGAAGTGCGTCAACCCAGGACACTGCTGCACAAGTGCTGTGCTGAAGGTTGTACCGAGCACGATTTCAGTGGGATATGTTGAGTTGCTACTAGTGTGACAGAGTACACCACATTTCAAAACGCATAGACTCTGCAAGACGATGTGTATGCAGATCCATTTTAAGATTTTGTGTTAATGCAGTGCATTTGCTTTATAACTCATTAAATTTTGTTATAGTTTTGCAAATAATTCTGCATAATAACAATTTGTGTATTAATTTGTGCTGTCTTTGTGAATAAAATGCTTTATAAGTTAATGCAAGTTCGACATTGTGCTTAACTCTGTACTAGTTAATGAGGAACTCAAATACTGAAGAAATTACTTAAAGTCATTTGGTCTTTGAATGTGATATATCAAACTGCCAAGAAAGAAAGAAAAAACTCATTTTAGAGATTTGTATCTTTGAAATCCTGAATGCTAGATGCATGATTCTTAGTATAAAATCTACATTATAAATTCTACTATTGAAAATTTATACAAGGAATTTGTTAACAAGTTCAGATATATAAGAACTACAGTGAGATTATTTGAGTACAGGCGTCTGAACGCCGCTGCAAATTGAGAAAAGATATACCTCCCCCTCCCCTTCTGTAAGAAAGGAAGCGTTCTAGGCCTAGGTTTAGGCATGACACACTAAATATAGTTTGTAATGGTAGGATACCTCCCCAACATTTTCCATTTATTACTGAGGAAAACATGGGGAAAACCCTCAGTTAAGAGAACAGTCCCTGTGTGAATTGAACACCAGACCTTCCGCGTAAAATTCGATTCATTTTATTTAAGGACGCTCTTTAGCATCTCAGGTCATCAGCGTCCCATTCTATTCAGGGCGTGAAACGGCCGGCAAATTTTGCTCAGAGGCCTCTCTTTCAGGCTTGAGGTTCTTTTTCTTGCCGTAAATGTACGACACGGGACCCATGGCTTTACTTCCCTTCCGAAGGAAGCCATACTTAGGATTTTTACGGCCGAAAAAAACCATTGATCCTCGCCGGGTTTGAACCCGCGACCTTGGGTTTATTCCGCGTAAGAGTCCGTGCCTTAACGACCTCAGGTAGCCGTGTCGATGCAGCTAATTTCTGTGAAAGGGCAACTGCCGCGCCTCAATTTACTTATATTCATTACAAGTAAAATCCCTTGTATCCTGCACCCAAATAACCGGTAATACCAAAACCAGCAAGAAAAGATATCGCAGTTTTAGACACAGTCATATCGGTGAAACACCTATTATCTTGTAATATCGTCATAGAAGCACCATATGGACACTGCATGGCTTTATACAGAGCCTTCGTTTGGACGCATGGCCGGCTGAACGGGGATTTGCTTGGCACCAGGAAGCACGCTTTTTGCCGGTGGATTCAGATATTCATAGCCCCTAAAATTAAGCTATAGATTTCTACAGCACACCATATACTAATTTTTTGGTCATACAATGACATTTCGTGTACAAGATCGGGGTTTCCTGCACTCCAATATCTTTTTGTTTCCGGTCGCTATATGGCCATATAAATGAAACGATGCTTCGTCTGTAAAAAAAGATTAAACGCGGGTAAATAAAGCGAACATTAGCATTATGCAACACCAAATTACAGAAATTGGCTCCTCTCATATTATCGCGTGGTAACAATAGTTATCTTTTCGGGTTTTAATTATAAAAGCTCAGCGAAATTACGACCCGAGGTTTTCGAAATTCTTGTGCAAACTTTCTCAGAAATTTCTTTGGACTTTGTTTAAACTTTCTTCGATGTCATAGTTTTTTTTTTTTTTTCTCCCCTCTGTTTCACTTTCAAGAACAGATCCCATTTCTCTAAATCTATTCACAAGATTACGAACCGTTTCTCTGCGAAGCGCAGGGAATGTATGTATAAATCGCTGTCTCACTTTTCTACGTGTGTTTGTTGTCACATGAGAATCATCATGAAACTTGTGTGTGCTAAAGTATACTTGACTTTTTGGCATTATAACAGCACTAACGCACTGAAATACATGGTCTCACATGTCGGTCCTGGTGGTGTAGTGGTTGTCATGCTTGCCTTCTAAACCCAAGATCGGGCATAAAAATCCTAAGTATGACTTCCTTCCGAAAGGAAGTAAAGCCGTGGGTCCCGTGTCGTAGATTTACGGCACGATAAAGAACCTCAAGCCTGAAAAAAGCGGCCTCTGAGCAAAATTTGTCTGCCGTTTCACGCCCTGAATTGAATGGGAAGCTGATAACCTGAGATGTTAAAGAGCGTCCATAAATAAATCAACAACGTGGTCTCACAACGTTCAAATCCTGTACAGCACAGAGACTGCACGTCACACACGGCGAGGCGGGAAAGGGAGGGGGGAACAGAATAGATTAGAAATAGGGCAAGTAGTTCCCGTTAAGCTGGCCACGCGTCCAAATGAAGGCTCTGTAGTTACACGCAACATGGCTTCACACTTCACAGCACATATTAGTAGGGGGTGTGACAAACTGGAAGTTGCACACATTGTATCTGTGAATGATAGCTATAGTGAATTAATCCAATGCATTCTGTGAAGCGCAAATAAAATGTTCTTAAGGTTAAACCGAAGTTGAAGCTGTCGTATAAAATGAAAAAGAGCGTTAGTAGGACACAGTTAATGGAATAATCGCTGCATGTTACAACTTTGTTTTAATAGTTGCAATCTGCTACGCTAATCTCGGCGTCATATGGCCACCAATAATGTAGTCAACAGGCACGGCAATTTTAGTACGTTTTTATTATGAACTAACAGATTAATATACACTGTAAAGCTTGTATTTCAAAATCTACATGAGAATTATTTAATTTCTACATGGAAAAAATGTTCATGCAGTACGTTGTTACTGAACCTATGAATTGCATGCCTCAGTTATAATTTTAATGTATTTTATATATGTGTGTGTAAATATTTTATTATGGATTATTTTGTTTAATTAATGTTTATTTTATGTATTCATTATAATGTACAATTCCAGTATAGTAAGTGTTTTATATAATTCTTTGTACAACTCAATGTTAGCAGGAAAGAATTTCAAAATAATGACATTGCTAAATGTAACAAAAGGTAAACCCGAAAGGCAAACTTTATGTCTTTTTAATGACCAATGATCATGCGGATTTGTACTTTAGTCACGTCAGAACGCTGGGTTTCCGCGCCTCATGGCATAATTTAGTTTTGAGCGAGCCAATCCTTTCTGTATACTTTGAACTTTTAAAGCATTGCGGGTTGCATGAATTTAAATTTGTGAACCCCTTGGGCTTCTGTAAAGTATTATAAAAATCATTATTCATTATAAAAATCAAAACTTCTAGTACCATGTGATTAGCAGAAAGTTTGTGTATAGTAGTTAGAGGGCCGTGACCCAAACGCGAGGACAGATGCAGTCCTAAGATTAAAGTCAAATTCTAATTACTATCTTTGTTGCAAAATAGTGTTCCGAGGATTGGAAGAAGGTCAAGGTCACTACGATGAACCCAGTTATTTTCACAAATGCCTACAAAATGTAAACAACATTACAATAATAAACTGTGTGGTGTAAAATGTTAAGTCGTGTAAGTATTGTAGCGAAAAGTATCCTCTCCCAGTCCAGTTGAGTGGGGGCTCAACAAAATAGCGAAAATTTCCCCAAGATTCTGTTGTCTTGCAGCATGGGCAACAGGCCAAGGCAAATCAATAACAACAGCCACAGAACGCTTCAAATTGGCACCTAAAATCTGGGGCTACTATATCAAATAGCTTCAAATTGGTGCCCGAGGTGTGGGAGCCTCACATGAGGCTGCTACAGCAATGACTAAGGATGCTTCACAATTTGGCATCCATCATGGGACTATTAAGCAGCTTCACCTATAAAAGTTTTGCCAGTTATCCACACTGACTTTATCCAATAGATGTCAAATATGAGAGTTTTTACTGTACTTATATTATTACTAAAAGCATAAAATGATATTGCATTTAAAACTAATAATAAACTTTAACCTATCTTATAAGAGATGCTGAAAATGATGCCCCTCAGCAGTAGTTCATTGATGGGATCTGCATAGGAAATTCCTGTATTTCATGTACCTTTTTCTTCTGTACAAACACAGCAGTTTGGAACATATTCGTCATTGAGAGATTCTCTCTCTTGTAACTTTTTAACAAATTGTCAAACAGTTTCTTTAACTGGAGCACAATTGCTAGGATATTTTCTTACAAATCATCTTACTAATTCTCTGTAAGAAACAATTTTCACAAATGCATCGTACATAAAACCAGCTCTTCAAGACTACTATTAAGTGGTGGCATAACTAACGAAGAACAATTTACACATAATAAAAGCACCAAATATAATACTAATACATCACATAATCATTTGGCCAAGCATCTCTCAACTATCTACCAGCTGCTACCCGAAAATGTTATACAACCTGCTTTTCCTAATACACAGCTCTGCCAATCTGTAACTGAATTAACCTTAACATATATTCCAGAATTATGTTCTATTTTGACAATAAAAACTTTAAGATCCTTGTATATTGACATTTACTGTAATAAAATTTTAGTTATACAAATATAAATCAATAAACTTTCAGAATGGAGCATGCAAAAAAACAGAATTTACTTTTTTTGTTTTTCAACAATACTGCACTTTGTAAAAATATATTTTAAAAATTTATACTATCAGCTCAGTCAGATATCTTCAAGCCTGGATAAAAGGTAAGGTAACTAACTACATGAGGGAGACTCAGAAAGTTTACAGAACACAGAAGACATTAATAACTTGAAACTTGCCAATAAATCTTCTCAAAGAATTCCCCATCCACTTCTACATAACAGCTCTTCCTTCCGAACCAGACTGGAAGCAGTGGTGTCAATGGTACTGAGCTCCTCTTCATCATCTTTTGCTGGACTTGAAAATCACTTCCCCCAAGTCAGTCCTTCACTAAAGAGAACAGGGACAAGTTGCAGGGTACCAGGTCAGGACTGTAAGGAAAATGGGCTGCAAGCTTTACAGGAACTTAAATGGGGAGTTAAGTATGGGGTATGGCCTAATGCCTGTAAGTCCAATTATTGGTCTTTAACACAACTTTCAGAAAACATTCAACAGACAAACTATTGGGTACAACATATAAGATTTGCAGGCAGCAGTGTTTTAATGAAATGTTATAACCAGCCCCATAGGAATGACAGGTTTGAACTCAAGCCTGCAAGTTGCCTAGAGTGTTAACCAGTCAACACTGGTCTACAACATTTTTTTTTTTCCTTCTTTCCTTAACAAAAGTAAAATGAACTGAATCTAAATTTATTTTTCATGCTGAATAAGCTTTCATTTTTTTCCATCAGAAAGGAATTTTTTGACACATTTAAAATAATATAAAATTAACTCTAGATGACAAATAAACCACTCGTTCTGATTTATCTAAAGAGTTATATGTGATGCTTTAAGATTATTCTACGTTCATGATCCAGTTGACAAGCACACTTAGACTCCATTTCATCTCTTTTCCACTGTAGAAATCTACTGCCAAGAAGTGAAGTTTTAAAGACATGTTACATCAGATACTTTTGTATGAATTTACAAGATTACTCAATGTATCACTACAGTTTCCTGCTTAATGAATTTTACATATATATTTTTGAATGGCTCCCAGATTGCTTTTTCCAGTGGATTTACCAGTTCTTCAGTATGTTCACCAATCTCTCTGAAGCCTTCGACTATGTATCACATGATCACCTAATCTCAAAATTAGAACATTATGGTTTTAGAGAACAAACCAATAAATTACTAGCAACTTATCTAAAAATTGTGTGCAATGTACAGAAATAATGCCAAAAAGGCAACTTTACATGCACCATTAAATCTGACTATAATATAGTAAAATCGGCGGTACTACAGATATTAGTGCTGGGATATACACTTTTTAAATCCATATAAATAATATACCTTACCGGAAAACAGTAAGACGATCTCTTATGCCGATGGTAGATCTACAGTATGTTGGAGTGATGACAGGAAAAGCTTATAAAGAAAAATGAAGGGTGCAGCTGGTGAAATATCACAGTATTTACTAAGCAATGGACTAAATTTAAACATAGGTAAAACAAAATTCATGGCATTTCAAAATAATAACTTAAATATAAACATTAACAATATTGCATTAAAACAGGTAATTAACTATAAATTTTTGAGCATACACATAGAAGAAAATTTAACTTACAACACACATGTAGAAAGCTTCTGTAACAAAATGAACTCTGGACTGTACCTATTGAGACAACTGACAAAATATGGGAATATTAATATTCTAAAAAGAGAATATTATGACATTATTTATCCACATTTAGCATATGGAATTGAAATCTTGGGGAATACAAGTAACACGAATATGGACAGAGTATTAAAAATACAATAAAATGTGCCTAAGAAGCATATATAACCTTCAATTTCAACAGCCCTGTAAGAAAACATTTATAAAACAAAACATTCTAACCATAATTTCACTATATATATATTGTGCTAGTCAAGGATGAAAAGGATTTTAACGTGCTCAATAAAGACTGTCATACATATGACATAAGAAGAGCAAACAATTACCATAGGGTGAGCATGAATAAAGCTCAAACCAATAAGGACCCATATAAAATAGTAGCTGTATTACATAATAAATTACCATTGTTAATTAAAAATACAACAGATTTGAAGTTTAAATCTGTTCTAAAACTATTCCTAATAGAGAAATGCTTGTACAATACTGCTGAACTATAATGGGTACGAGTGTATAATATTGTTAACGACAGATATGAGTGTGTGTATGTATATATATATATATATATATATATGAGAAAAATAAAAATAAAGCAACACTATCAACAATGTAATCTATTCCATTGGTCATAGAAGGACTCCACGAGTCAGAAATATAGCGATCTCAAGTGTGACTTTTTCTTTGTGTTTTATCTTTTTCTGCTATCATAATTACTGTTAATTTATATATATATATATATATATATATATATATATATATATATATATATTTGATTACTGTGTAAATAACCTGTACTATCGTATTAAACTGATTGTATAGAATCATGACAATGTCAGATGCTCTTGTAAGTGTCTAATGGCTGCAATAAATTAATATTTTGATTATTATTGTTGATCTTATTTGTGACTACATAACAATTCTCTCCTATGATGTGTTTGGCAAACACTTTAGAAAGAGAAGCTACTAACCCTCTCACTTGCATGCAGTGTTCTTGCCACTATTCTATGAACCATTACGGTGATGGGGGGAAGCAAAATTACTGGAACAAGGCTAGATGAAGCTGTGGCAGCTTTTCCTTCATCAATGCAGTACTCTTCTTCCTCCTTTCCCCCCTCCCAGAATCATTTAAATTAATACAAAAAGGGATACTGTGAATTTCTGTCTTTCCAATAAGTTTAATTTGAACAAAAACAATATCATGTGTCACTTATTTTCAACCTCTGATTTTTCACTTATAAGTCTCAAGATAACACAAGTAAATCATTAAAATTTGACAACATAACTTTCTGTGTCTATCATACATTAACCAGCAAGTCATACGACTTCTGCCATATTTTTACCAGATGAGCAGAAATAAGGAGATGTAAAATGATATAAACACCAAAATATGGTGCAAATAGTTTAATTTTTATTTTTATTTGCATACAGTAAATATGTTCTCTCTTTGCAATATGATGATACATGAATACATGCATTCAATATGTAAATTCAATTCTTATTACTAATGAAGATGATTCATAATTACAAAGATGTAATTAAATCAATATATTCAACACACTCTAGTAAATTACAGATTAACTGCAAAAAAAAACTTTGTGGGTTTTACTTCCCTTATTTACCTTCAGTTAAATTTTTCAAGCTCCACAAGTTTTCTGTGGGCCCTTCTGGGTCATGTTGATTTTGTCACCCAAACTAAGTGCCATGCCCTGAAAAAAAAAAAATAATAAACAGCATGATGTGAAAGAAGCCTAAAATAATAAAATATTTCTCTTTTCTCATAAAGTTTTATTGCCAGTACTTTTGATGATCAGATTCCCCTGAAAGTGTAAAGCCCATCATTAGCAAGTGCATGCTTTAATCAAACATATCAAGGTGATTAATAAAGTAGAAAATATTTGTGAATGCAGGCCAATCCATGTAAAATTAGACATTAATAAGGAATCTTACGAATAAGTAGTCTTCAAAAAATATATAAAGTTACAAGTTATATAATTATATAAAGACTATTTTCTTTAAGTTCAACCTAAAAGGAATATTTAGATAGATATTTAAAAAAAAAGTTTTGATATTATAGCTGATAGTAGACATTCTACAAATATTAAAATTTTATATTTAATATAAAATTTTAACAAAGATAGAAATTAGTCAATTCTTTTTGACAAACTCCTGAAAACAGTAAGAACAAAAATATCACTTTAGTGCTCTCTCTTTCTCTGACAAAATATGGGTCAATAATATGATGGCTATTTTTTTAAACCTCTAATGGAGCATTTATTTATTTGATTTATTTACAGACTCTTTAACATCTCAAGTCATCAGCATCCCAATTAATACAGGGTGAAAAACAGCAGATAAATTTTGCTCAGAGGCCTCTTCTTTCAGGCTTCAGGTTCTTTTAAGTGCTGTAAATCTATGACTGAGGAACCAAGAAATTTACTTCCCTTTGAAGGAAGCCTTACTTTGAATTTTTACAAAGTGAAAAAAAAACCATCAACTCTGGCTGGGATTGAACCCACAATCTTGGGTTTACAGGCAAGTATAATTGCCACTAGACCCGCAGGATTAATTCTAAAGGAGCATGAAATCAAATCCAGAGTGAATATCCAAATGGTTTTATTGACAAAAGCTAAGAATATTTTAAATCTACTTTTCAAACAATCACTATAAAGATTCAGGCATTTGTACCAGTTCACCGGCTTATCAATATTCTCTGTAAAAACATTGCCGCCTGTTTGCTGAGCCAGATCTGTCAAGTTGGTTGAGGATAGAGAGGATGTCTCTTCGAAACTGGTCCCAGTAAGTGACGCATAAGAGTGTGTTACAAGACAGATTAATAATAATTTACATTTAATAAGCTTTATTGTGTGAATTCCAACAGAAATTTTTTAAAAATGTCTTATTTTTTTAAAGTTGTTAAATGAAATATTGTCTTGTTTATGTTAGACCTATATTTTAGATTTTCTAAAGCTGTTTTAATGACCATTATTTTGCTGTTTTAATGACCATTATTTCGCCACCAAAATCGTTAGCACACTGTCCCAAAAGTTAAGGTACACAGAAATCTCACCTCCTCACGGTGTACGAGCAGATTAAAGTCATGTAAGACTTGGGACATAAATATGTTGAATTATTTTATATGATGACACTTCCAGAAGACAATCAAGGACTTCACCTAATCTCAAGTTCCATAGAAAGAGAAAAAATGGAGCAATTTTGATTTATACTGCAGATAAAAGGTTTCCATTTGTTCCTTAGTGTTATTAGTTCTGTTGTTTTAATGTTGGAAAGACTGTATTTTTTTCTGATAAGGAATGTATGGTATTCTATGCAGACCTGACTGTGTTGGCAAACATGAGATTCATTTTGAATGATGGGATTGATATTGCCCCATTATATGTTGCCTATATTAAAATGTTAATGCTTGCATATAAATATGTACATTTTCAGTAAATTATACATACCTGGCTCTTGGCTCTGATACGAATGTGACCTGTAACTGGAGCATCAGGTCTGTTGAATAGCTTCTCAATGCTCAAGTTTGCAAGGGCATCTTCTCCAAATATGGACCGTGCATACATGTTGGCAGCCATGAAGCCACATTGTCCTGATAAAGCCTGAAATATATATGTAGCAAATGTCCCAAATGATATAAATGTTTTTACAAAATATTCTTTAAACTAAGCAAATCAATTTACTTGCAAATATGTAGCTCTTTCTCATACTAATTTCTCACATTTGCAAATTTTAATAAGTGCATATCTCATATAAATGCTATAGAAATAGGGGAATACTAGGCAGGGGTGAAGCATCCATTATAAATTTGAGCCTATCTAAAATTAGTGTATTGTCACACATGTGTTAATTTATATTGACAAAATAACGTATATAGCAGATCACCAATAATACAGTCAAAAGCTCAGATTGCCTTGTATAAACATAGTAGTGACTATTCACTACACTGTCAGTAGTATTTGATTTATTTACAGATTCTTTTAACCTCTTAGATTACCATTGTTCCATTCAATTCAAGGTGTGAAATGGGACAAAGATTTTTTTTCAGATACCTTTTCTTTCAGGCTTGAGGTTTTTACGTGCTATAAATCTATGACACAGGGCCTATGGCTTTACTTTCCTTCCAAAGGAAGTCATACTTAAAATTATTATGCCCAAAAACAATCCATTCACCCTGGCTGAGATTGAACCTACGATCTTGGATCTACAAGACAATTACAGTTACAGGATCAACATGCAGTGTATGGACAAAGTGTTAAGCTTTTCCTACACTTATGTAATCAATTTGCTTACACTAAAACTCCACTTACTTTTATAAACTAAGACTAGTTTCGGAAGATGGAAGAGACCTTCTTCTGAAACTAGTCTTAGTTTATAGAAGTAAGTGGAGTTTTAGTGTAAGCAAATTGATTACATAAGTGTAGAATTTATCCACTCCATTGTCAACAGCTTCGTAAGTACAATATAATTTATAAACAATGTATACAGTTTTTTTCACACTAACTCCATTCACTTACATAAATTTGGAACATATGTTTCGGGAGCGATCCCTCCCATCTTCAGCCTGTTGACAAACTGTTGTTAAACGTGGCGGTTGGGTCTCTTGATGTTCTTGTGGCGGCATCTGTTGGTTCTATTAGGAATTTGCTGAGTTCATCCAATGGAGGGATATCGAAATTCATCAAATTATCCTTATTTTTTGTAATGAAAATGTTTTCCCAAGTGGAAAGTTCTATTGCATTATGAAGTTGTTTAAGTAGTTTTATCTCTGATTTAATTTCATGATTTTTATTCCAAAAGTGTGCTGCTATTGCTGATTTATCAATTTGTTTTAAGCGAATATTTCTGAAGTGTTCTTTTTTCCAGATTCCCAAATTCCTCTTCGTTTTTCCAATGTATTTTTTGTCACACTCTGCACATTCTATTTCGTAAATACCTGACTTGTAGTCCTTTACTCTGCAACCTAATAAGTTCTTTATATTAAAATTGTTCTTTGGGACTAACATAATTCCTTGTTCTTTGAATATCTTTTTGAACTTATTGTGATAAATTGGGTGGTATGTGAAACTTTTGAATTTGTACCTTTCTTTGGCACTTTTAAGAGTGGAAACATCTCTTATTGCCTTTTGTTTTTTGGTTTTATTGATGATTTTTATTACTGTGTCTTTGTTGTATCCATTAGTTTCTCCTATCTTTATGATTTGTTGGTATTCCAATTTGTACTCTGTTTCTGTTAGTGGAATGTTAACTAATCTGTGTGCTAAACTAATAAAACACTCCATATTTATGTGGAATGGGGTTAAAACTGTCATTTTTTATGTAATTTTCTGTGTGAGTATCCTTTCTATGAATTCCAAATGTAAGATAGTTTTCATTTCTTATGATTTTTACATCTAGGAAGGGGAGATATCCCCTTCTTTCTTCCTCTATGGTGAAATTTATAGATTTGTGCTGCAAATTCAGAAGTTTTAGTGCATCCATTGTATGTTTTTTCGGAATTATTGCAAATATGTCATCCACATACCTATACCATGTTTTGAAGATTAGAGGGAAGGCTTTGGTGATATGCATTTCAAACGAACTCATAAAAAAATCTGCTAGAAATGGAGATAACGGGTTTCCCATAGCTAGTCCCGAGACTTTTGGTAATATTTTTTATTGAAAATGAAGTAATTTTGTTCAATGCAAATGTTCGTAAGTTTTATCAAGTCTTCAATTTCTTGTGTCTGTAGATCTAAGGATTTTAACCATTTCTTTAACATTAGCATAAGTGTATCTTTTGGTATGCTTGGGAATAAGGCTTCTACATCAAACGATACCATTATATTTTCTGCTGTAATTTTGTAATTTTGTATTTTTTCTACCAAATCTTGTGAATTTTTGACACTCAAACTTTGGTATTTTTTCAAGGATTTGAAAATGTCGGTTAATTTTTTTGCTAACAAGTATGTTGGTGAATTGATATTATTGATTATATGTCTCATGCTGTTGTCTTTTTTGTGTAATTTAGGAAGTGCATACATTCTAGGTAAAACTGGGTTGCTATGTGTGAGTTTTCGTTTTTCGGTAGTGGACAGTATTTTTATTTCATCTAATGTTTTATTCAAGTTTTTAGTGCAGGTTTTTAGTGGATTCTCTGTAATTGGTTTATAATCTTGACCTTTTAACATGGTTTCTATCCTGTTTATGTAGTCTTCTTTGTTCAATATGGCGATTTTATTGCCTTTATCTGTTTTTGTGAATACTACCGGTTTTTCTTTTAGTTGTTTAATTATGTTTATGTAATTGTTGAATTTACTTTGGTTTTTTATTTTATCTAAGGTTTTTGTACATTTCAATTTGATAAACGATTTTTCATTTTCTTTCAGTTCATTGGTGGCTATATTAATATCCGCGATGTAATCTTCTATTTTTTTGGAGAAACCTACACATGTTTTTAGGCCTTGGTTTAGGAATTTTAGTTCGTTGTTTGAAAATGTGGTGCTTGAAATATTATACATTGTTTATATATATACCACTCCATTGTCAACAGCTTCATAAGTACACAATATAATTTGTTAAGCTTTTATTCAACCTACAAGATAGCACTGTTAAATTTACAATGGAAATAGAATACATCAAGGTTCTTCCCTTCCTGGATACAAAAATTATAAAGAATGGCAATATACTGCATTTTGGCATATTCAGAAAAGATATCCATAGATAATTATATACAAAAATTATAAAGAATGACAATATACTGCATTTTGGCATATTCAGAAAAGATATCCATACAGATAATTATATAAAAACAACAGTCACGATTCAAAACAATATAAACTTGCAATAATTAACAGCCTCACATTCAGAATAACAAACCTACCAAAATGTAAGATGGAATACAAATCATAGATAGAGCACAGAAAAATTGCTACAATAGATCTGGTCAACAAGAAAATAGAAAAATTTAAAAAGCAACAACAAATATGACATCACCACACAAAAAGTTACAAAGGAGATCATACATATATACAAAATTCACATTTTACCCATGGGTACACCAAAATTCCAGAAGATTTTTAAAGATGCAAACATTATTTTGGCTCAGTAAACAGATGCACAAAATTCCACCAGAAAAAGCAATCAGGTATTTACGAAATCAGTTACAAAGACTGCAATATGAAATACATAGGCAAAAAAAAAAGAAACATTATCCTATGGTTTAAGGAACACATGATAAATGTAAAATATAACAATATTAAAACAAAATTAGCAATAGCATACCATTTCTGGCAAAAGAACCACGAAAACCAAAAGAAACCAAACTCTTAAAAGCTCTTCAAAAACCCATAGAATTAACAGTGTGGGAAAATATATTCATAAACAAAAACAAGGAAAATTTGGTTAATTTTGACCTCCCAAACAACAGTAACCTCATCACTAAGTTCGTGAAATCCACAGAGTGACATCTTAATACCATGCTGGGAAGTTGACAGTAGAACCATGCCGATGATGAAGGTAACAGCATTTGAAACATGTCCAAATGCAAAAATTTTAGTGAAATTTTATTGATTTCTTCATAAATATTGGTTGGTTGCTAGTGTCCATTGGAGATGCTGATATTTATCATTGTTTCCCTAGCTTCCCAATAAAGAGCTTCTAAATTATTTTTCATTTGTTTGTTGCTATCTAGTTCGCTGCATTTTAGTAGGTGTTCTTTGTTTGAGATAGTATTCATGTCCTTACACAGAGGACAGTGGCTGTCCTTGATTGATTTCATCCTCAAGAAATGCTCCGACTGGCAATCATGCCTAACAATTAAGGGGAATATTTTCATAAATATTTTGCTATATTTTACTATATTTCACTGTGAAAATTCCTGCTAATTCAAAACTACTGAAAATAAAGTTTGTATTTCAAAATTTAAAAACCCACATGAACATTGCTCAGTTTCTGCATGGAAAAAAGGTTTGTGCAGTAGGTCTTTAGTAATCTGTAAAAGTGTTTTCGAGTTATCAAGAACTTACTTTGATAGGCAGTTAATTTCAAAAATAAATTGAATAGATAACAAATTATTATTGAGGAAACCACTCAAATTTCACCTTTTTTTTTTTTTGAGTGATTTCTTCAATAATAATTGGTTATATTATACTATACTTCATTGTGAAAATTCCAGCTATTCAAAAGTGAATAACATTTGTTGTTGAACATAGAAAATCTAGTTTATGGCTATAAATGTCAGAATGCAAAAGTCATTCATTACAAATTTCTTGGCTTTATAAAATGCATTCAATATGATGGTATAAAGCTGTATTTGTTTCCAACACAGATTTTTAATAGCAGAGTTTTCTTTTCTCTTCCCCTCAACAAGTGAATTACCTAAAGTCAGAATACTGTGTAATTTTATAATACTACTCACCTTTTCTGGAGTAAGACATTTCATGTTTGTGCTGTTAATCAGATGTCGCAGATATTCATGGAGATCTGTCAAATTTGTATTTACTGATACCTAGAAAGAGAAATTAGCAATTGAGTGCATTTCCAAATTGAATGTTTTTGAATGTTGACAAAAGCTTCACTTATAAATTTGTTTAAATTAGAATAGGTTTAGGGAACTTAAACTCATCTTGATAAGTATTGGACTGTTTGGTATGGTCATAGTAGGATATGAGTTGCTTCTCTGTCAACTATGAGAAATGCACTTTCTCCATTTCTGGCATTATTCATGAGTTCTTTACATATCATAAATGCTTATCTGTTAACTTTTAAAATGTGGTGTGAATGTATTTGCAATAATATCAATAAAATATTCTAAAACTCCTCCATTTATAGAGAAAACCAATGATACAAACTGAACATTTTGGAGAACTCTTATTTTTAAACTTAAAAATGATTAGAAACTCAGACAAATCAAAATTTGGTATTTATAGAAAAGGCACACATGGATTCTGATCATTTCTTGCATCATCTGTTGCACAAATCAAAGAAAACAATATTAACTAAAATGTTAATTGGAACATTCACAGTGAAGCCAATCATATAATTGAAAACATTTTATGATACAGTCAAACTACACACTCTTATGCTTCAGTTACTTGTCATTGTTGTAGACCGGTTTCGAGAACAGGTTGTTCTCATCATCAATTCAAATCTCCGAAATGTTTTCAAAACAATATTAACTTAAATGTTAATACATAAAATGACAAGGATTATGTTTCATTTTATGTTCCATGATAAATGTTCAAAAAAACCAATTCAGCCTCCTTACCCTTTTTCTTGCTAATAATTTATTTTGTACCTTATTCTCCCATTCAAATTCAGCCCACATCTGTCGGAACTCTGTGTCATTGCATGATGCTGGTACAATGTAATCCATAATGTCAATATGAATGTCATTTAGGACCACAACGTTGCGATCTGATGCTGCTCCACTGACATCATACACTGCAAGCAATAAGTTAATTTTAGCATAAATAAAACTTAACTCTGTGTTTTTCACAAATAAGTAGGTGATTGGGCATTTGTTAAAAGAGCAAATGACATTATTTGGGTATTTTAATTTTCCACTAATTATGAAACTCAGAGGGTAGATGCACCATTTTATGTAATAAGAACATCAAAATCTTAATTATTAACCAGTTTAAAATGCATTTTGTTAAAAGGTCAGATAATCTTGAAAAGCATCATTAAGCCTCAAGAGTAAATCTGATGAAGATGAATGTTCTCATTGAGTAAAAAGAAAAGCCAATACTGAGTTATAAAGGAAATGTAAAACAAGCAAGACTGAGAGGGGAAGGTTATACAAACTACTCTGGAATGAATATAGATGCCAAAATTGTTGCTGATGAAGGATGTAGGTAATTTAATATTATATTATAATGTATAACATAGCTTAGTTCGTAGATCTATTCTGTTTACCATAGAAGAGGAGCAAAATCAGTGACTCCCAACCTATATTTAAAAATTATAAGAAATAGACATAGACGAACTTTGAAATTCACAGAAATAAGACACACACACAAAATTACACAAAAAATAAAAGTTATAAACCCATGTCACATAAATATGCAGTGTTTTACAGCTTGGCACAAGAATAATTATTATACCACTCACAGAAACAGAGTACAAAATGAATACCAATAGATAATTATCTGTTATTAATTATAATTAATACAGCAATAACCAATGATTTTCGCAAAGGCACAGTAATAAAAATTATCAACAAATTTCAAAGACAAAAATCTATAAGAAAGGTTTACACACTAAAGAACATCAAGGAAAGTTATACATTCAAAAGTTTCACATACCCCCAAACTTACCACAACAAATTCAGAAGGACATTCAAAGAATTTGGCAGAATGTTGGCCCCAAAGAACAAATATAATTTCAAAAATGTATTAGGTTGCAATGCAAAAGACACCATTCCGACAGAACAGAAATCAGGAATTTATGAAATCAAATGTGCAGATTGTGACCAGAGATACACTGGAAAAACAAAGAGAAATTTGGAGAAAAGAGTGTTTTAAGAATATTCATTTTAAGAATATTGGAATATTAATAAATCAGCAGTGGTAGCTCACTTTTGGACCAACAATCATGAAATTAAACCAAAGACTAAACTGCTAAAAGAGCTTTACAACCCAATGTAACTATCCACTTAGGAAAAGATTTTGATTTTAAAAAATTACAAAAACTTAATGAAGTTTGACGTTTTGCCTATGGATAAACTCAGTAAGTTCCTACTAGAACCATCAGACTCCACTACAGGAACACCTTGGGATTCACCAAATGGAATAGCAGTTGCCAATCAACACTGATGATACCGCCACAGGTGGCCGAGTTCGTTAAGGTGCGGACTTGTGAGCAGGAGGTCTGGGGTTCAAGTCCTTCCAGGACCATCCTTCCTGGCTGTTTTTTTTTCTGGGTTTTCCTCAGTCCTCATAAATGGCAAATGTAGGGGAGGTACCCTAAAACTTAGTCCTGGAACGTTTCCTTCATAAAAAAAAAATATCCTTTCCAAATGTATCATTTCATCTCATGTATCATCAGTGTCCACCGCTGTGATGCCTCAGTAGTAAAAACGGGCGTTAAACACCACTTAAAAAAAAAACCAACAACAACCACTGATGATGGAAGCAAGTGTTTCCGAAACATGTTCTAGTGTTATGTAATTAAATAGAGATAGCGTGAACAAGTTGATTACATTAGTGTAAGATAAACCAACTCAAAACTAAATTGGATACAATACAATCTAGGTCATAAGAATAATAACAGGAGCCATAAAAACAACACCTATAGCTGCAATGCAGAGCATAACTAACAACCTGCCAGTTAAAACAGAGCTAGATTTAAAACAACAATACTGGGACTGATAGTTATCAACACATGAATAGTTTCATATTCCTGACAGCACACAACAATTAAAAACACACTGGACTTTAAAAAGTACATTCAGAAAGAAGATTTAGACAAAATTTTAAAAATAAGAATCCTACAGGAACCATTTGTGAATGATTCCTAATGGGCTTTAGTCCTTGAGCACACCATTCCACAGAATTCAATTTTAGTGCAGCACTCAAATTGATGTTTTATGCTCAACACACAATAGCCCTCTTAGTAGTGGATGCTAAATTATCTATGCAAATCCTCTTTAGATGCATGCACACCAGATAGTAAATTTAAAATACTTTTCTGGTTACTTTCGGACTGTATTTTGCATTTGAGGAGATATTTTGAGATAAGGTATTACAACATTTATGAAACTGCTCACCAATGTTGCCAAATATGATGCCATTTTCTGTTGAGGCAACTTTAACATTAGCTTTGATGTTACAAAAGTCACGAGGTGCCAAAACAACAGGCTGGGGCTTCTCAACAAGCTTCAGATCCCCAAGAGTGGCCAGTTCCAATGTGCAGTTCTGCAAAGTGTCACCTAGAAGCAAAACATCATCAATTTCTCAGACCTGTTCCTATGCAGGAAGTTACAACATTTAACAGCAAGCTTTTAAAAATCTAGAGGACAATATAGATCCAATCCTTTCTTAATAAAACAAAGAAAAAAATATTTTATGTATTATATGTATGTGTGTGTGAGTGCGTGTGTGTGTGTGTGCCAATTTTACCTTCTCTTTGCCTTCTTTTCCTTCCTTTTGCTCACAATGTTTAGTAGCCATTACCTTGTGACATTATCCTTCTCAAGTTATATATTTCAGTGTTTTTTGTTTTGCCTTATACTGTATAATACTGTTAATTTTTAACCACTCTTGCATTTAGATACCCTAACTGGGATGCCCCAGTATAGAGAAATAGATGGGGAAATGTTGGAGGATTGATAGGCTAGATCTAATGGGCTTACTGGCCACTTCCAAAGGGACTGTAAAGTTGTTGCACAGTCAGCATAACCCTTTAAAAATTATTGCATTTTGTATATACATTTTCTGAAATGTTACCCACCTGTCTGATTAACAATGAGGACATCCAGAACAATATCATACTGGTTAACATGTACGTAAGCCTCTGCATACACAGGATCAGAAAAACCAGTAAGCTGAGTGACCTTGTTCAGTTTACTTGAGCCTGGAGTAAAGTCTCCAGAACCACTCACTCCAGAACCTCCAAGCCCATCACGCCGTCCACCTACTACAGCCTGATTCAGACTCAACTCAAACACATTCTCTGTGCCTCCCAAGTCTGAATGTGATGATGACAGCTGCAGGAATGAAATAGGGTCATCTGCCTGCACCACCGAACCTGGCTTCTCCTTTGCCTGCATAAAACCACAACTTTTACTAGAGGCCAATTGAGTATCAGAGGTAACAATAAACTACTTCTGACACAAAGGTGATAACAAATAATACATTTACCTGCATAACGGATGCCCCTGAAATAACGACTCCCCAATTTTTTGTGTTAAAATTAAATTTAAAAAAAAATCCCGCATAATAGAAGCGGGATAAACAAAGATAGTTTTAATAATATTGAAAGTCGCAAGATTGGATGCAGTGTTAATATTTAAATTTAAGTTTTTAAACAATGCATAATACCAATGCATAATATGTGCCCAAAATATAGGTACAGTTCAATTAATAACACAGTATTCTTAGGACATTTGTAGTAATCACTTGTGTTGATAAAATTGTATTTCAACAATGAATAAGAACTGGCATCCAATTTTAAGCTGAAAGTTTGTAATGTGTATAAGTGGTGGAAAAACAAAAAAAAAAAAGAACCACTATTAAAACTCCTAACAAATAAGAAAATAATTTTATGGTCCAAAATGCAGGAAGTGTCCTGAAATTGAAATTAAATTACTGGAACACTTAACTGAGCTAGGAAACAATGGAATCGGAGCGTCACATGAAATGATGTATTACAAAGTACATGAATTTGCAGCTAATATGGGCAATGGTGAATTTAAAGCAAGTATACGTTGGGCCCTTCATTTCATGAAAAGGAAATGTCTTTTTCTTAGAAGATGTACTTCAATTTGCCAACAAATGCCACAAGACTATGAACAGAAAATTGTACATTTCCATAAATTCATAATAAAGATCAGAAAGGATAATAAATGTGTTACAAATAGGGTATATGGCAAGACACTGAGCTTTTTCGATATGCCAACCAACACAATGATTACTAAGAAGGGAGAAAGTAATGCATTCCACAGTGATTCGCAGTAACAGCAGAAGGAAGGAAATGATCACTGTTTCTCAATTCCAAAAGAAAAGCTATGCCAAAAATTAAATTACCAATACATAGGCCTATTCATGCCAGAATCCATGTGAAGAGATATTTTTAATAGTGTTTTGTGCCTATTTTAACTAACAATGAGGCATCATGGGTTGTGGGTACTAATGATACATGAGATGTATCATTAAAAGATAAATTGGGAAAAGATTTTTTTTAAAGAAGGGTGCATTCCAGGCCTAAGTTTAGGGAACCTCCCCAGCACTTGCCATTTATGCAGGGAGGATTGTTCTGGTAGGAATTGAACCACAGACCTCCCAAATATGCACCTTAATAACCTTGGCCAATGGTGGCTGAATGTGAAAGGATGAATGGATAGATGCAGATCTGGTGCAAGGTTGGTGAAGACAGTGTGGCAACATCATTCCATAGCTTTACTCTGCCAACCTGCTCTACTTCTTTGGGACAGTTTCCAGTTCACTTAGGTGACAACACATAGAAAATTCTTTCAGAATCAAAAACTGGCATTGCTTTTATCCCTGATGGTCTTACATCAGTGCTTCAACCTTTGGATGTGCGTATAAATAATCCATTCAAGGATTACATCAGGAAACTATACACAGATTGAATGGCAGGTGGTGATCTGAAATGGTGCAGAAAGATACAGCGACCAACAATCGAAATGATATGTGACTGAATAACATGGGTGTGGAACATGATAATGCCAGAAATAGTTAAAAAAATGTTTCTTGAAGACCAGCACACTAAGTGCAATCGATTGGACAAAAGATATTTTATGTGATAAGGATGAGGAAGAATTTGAATCTGTGACAAATTCTAGCAAAGATGCTGAACCTGACAGTGAATGAAGTGTGTTTTGTCTTACTGCTGCTGTATTCAATGTTACAAGTTATAATCTGTTTATATAACTGCTGCTAACTATCAATCGTCCTCAGTGTGATGTAATCACATATAAATTAGTTGCAGCCTACATATCATTATGCATTCTATAGATTAATTCAGAATTTGAGCTGGCGACCATTTAATATGTGTTTTTTTTTCACTAAATTTTTTCTTTGCATAAAGGACATACCCTAGCTTTTTGTTATAAATATCTAAAACAAAAAAGTGTGTCTATTATGCAAGTAAATACAGTATGCTAAATAATAAAATGTTCACCTTTTGGGTGGTAGCCTCTTCTTCTGACTTTGCTGTAAGCATGATAGACAGAGCTCGGCGGCAATTTTCCCTGAAGATGTTTACAATAATTGGAGACTTGTCTGAGAGCACTCTGAGACAGAGGTACAATCTGTCTGCATCATCATTTGTCATATTTTTAGTTGCCAAACCTGCAGGTTAATAAATATGGCATTGTTAGCTAAAACCAATCAAAATAAGGTTGGAGGAAACATGTCACATCATCTATACAACAAGAAATAAACATTACTTGACAAAATTAGTGCTCTCACAGCTGATGATGTGAGCAAAAGCCTGTGAAACATGTTCTGTAAAATTCAATGGAAAGTGGCCCATAAGAGTATTAAATTGACTCACTAACTAATTAAGAATTAATTACTGGACAGTTCTAAATTTGAACCTGTGGTATCAGGAGTGAGAGATATTTAATGTTTAAAAGTCTTTAAGTATTAATAAAATATAAGTAGATTGAATCACCTTAAGTATTTGAATAAGTGATACATTTGCATGTAATGTTTTGCTTAGGAGATACGAGGCCACTTCTATCCCCGCATACATTGTTAGCCATCTCTCCTGCTCCCAGACTAATAGCCATGCTTATTTAGAATTCCTATGGAATAATTCTGAGACCACTTAGAAAAAGGTAAATCAATAATGAGAACCTGTTAGCATAATTGCTGGACAATTAGAAAAATAAACTGAAAGAAAAGTGGCCAGAATGGCACACAAAAAGATCCTGTTTCCCCAGGACAAAACACCATTCCAAACAACATTCATAATGGTAAAAATGCAAGAATTTGGTTTTGAATTAACTATTTAAAACTTAGTCCCCAACTTAGACTTAAAAATGTTGAATGAGAATGTCATCAATGCTATAAGTGATTATTTTGTTTGGTCTGGATAAGACTATTAATCGGATGCTATGAAAATATTGGAAATTTATTGGGCCAAATGCACAGGCCTCAGTGTAGAGTACAAGGGTGGTTCAGAAAGTTCTCGGCCTGACACAGATATGGTGCCGGCAGTACCAAATGCCAAGGATAGCTCTCAAGTACAATGCTTTTAGATGCCGCATCATGCATTTTCATACACAGGCTTTCATTTGTTTGGGTGCTATATTCCAGCAAGTAAACAGTTTTAGGCATTTTTAGCAAAATTGATGAAGTCAAATATTGCACAGTGATAAAATACTTTGTTTTACAAGATTTAATGCTGACAGAGATAAAAAAGTAATTGGATTCCACAGTAAAAGACTCTTCGATTTTGGATGACAAACATTCAGGCCAATACTGCAATGACTCAAGAAAACATTGCAAAAATTCACAAAGGTATGTTAAAGGATAGACTGATCAAGGTGCATGAGCTTGCCAAGATTGTAAAACATTTCAGATCATGTTTGGAACATTTTGCACAAGCATTTGCACATGCAAGAGCTTACAGCATAATGAGTGCTAACCATGGATCAAAAACAAGGCCCAATGAACATATCGCAGGAGCACATGAACATGTTTACATGTAACACGACAGACTTTTTTGCAAAATTACATCAATGTAGTTGAAACATGGATTCATCATTACATGCCAGAGATGAAGCAGCAGTTCAACAACAGGTTCAAGAGTGTGAAAGCACCCCAAAAAGGCCAAGTGTGTTCCTTTAGCAGCAAAGGGGATGGCCACTGTCTTCTGGGATACTTTGGGATGTAGCGTTGTTAGATTACCTGGAAACGGACAAAACTAATCAACATGGAATATTATGCAATACTGCTTGAGCAGTTGATGGATGCTATTAAGACAAAATGCCCACATTTGTTAAAGAAAAAATCTTCTTCAGCTGCAATTGTGAGGTTGCATGACTTGCACTTTGAACTGCTGTCATATTCACCAGATTTGGCTCCCAGAGACTTTTCCTGGATTGAAATCTGAAAAAATAGCTTGCTAGACAGAAATTTACTTCAGATATGCAGATCATAGCTCCAAAAACATTTATTTTACAGAATTGGAAAAATCATTTTATAATGAAGATGTAAAGTAGTTTACAGAGTTGAAAAATAAAAAAAATTGGGTCGAAAATCTTCTTCTTCTTCTTTTTCCCCCTCAGGCCCAGAACTTTCCAAACAGCTTTTGTATATTAAGAAATAAAATGTATATTTTCCAAAAAAATGTACTCTTTCTTACCAAATTGTTCAAACAATCCTCATGAAACAAAAGATAAATTTAAACATCATTTTTGATTTTGTGTACTAAGAAAGCTAAAATCAGCACTGAAGATTAGAAAAAGGTAAGAACATACCAGACTTTCCAAGATGAAGAATAGAGGCCATAATTAGCATGGACTCAGCACAAAAATGATTCTGTTTCTTTTGGTCTGAAATCAAGGACATGTAACGCAGTGCAAGTTTTGCCAGGGTTGTGCCAAGTGCAGCTCCAATGAAGAAGTCCCCATCCATCATGTACTGGCGCAGAGGAGGTCTAGCTTCACTCTTCTTAGAAGTGCTGTAGATGGATAAAAAAAGTTATACTATAAAACCTTGAATTTTTAATTCAATTTATATCATGATAAAAATTAAATTAAAGTTTTAACTTATGGTACCATCACACAAGCAGTGCAATTACAAGAACTACAAGACAGAATGGTTATTTTTCTCATCACCCATGGAGATATGGTGATGAAACAATTTTTCCTGAGAACAGCAGCTCTCATGTGATTGTTGGAAAAAACTGGAAGCGAGTATGCACATGTATCTTAGCATGGGATGCCACCAAAGAGCAAATGTTTGCCAATTGCTTGAGTAAAATGGAGTTGCTTTGTAACAAACAATATGCTGTTCTGATATTTTGTATTCTGATATTTTGTATGAAGGCATGTGCAACATGCTTTAAAGAGCATCTTGTTTCAACAACAAAATAGGAGTTGCTTGCATGTGCACGGAGAGGAAGGAGTTGTAAAGTGAACGCTCATGAGTACAGGAAGCGAGGTGCTGTTCTAAAGAGCAAGGAGTGGACATTTCAGCAGAATGGGAAAAAGAAAAGAGCTGAAAATATGCAGGAAGTAATTTTTTATATCCAGGAAAGGAAGAAGGATATAAAAAGGTATAAAAAATTATAAAAAATGATAACATACTGGAATTTTGCATATTCAGGAAAGATACCCACATGGATAATTATATAAAAAGCAACAGCCACAACCCAAAACAACATAAACTAGCTATAATCAATAGCCTCACATTCAGATTAACAAACCTACCAGTAAATGAGACAGAATACAAATTGGAATAGAAAAAATCATGGATATAGCACAGAAAAATGGCTACACAACAGATCTGGCCAAGAAAAAGACAGAAAAATTCAAAAAACAAAAACCAATAAAAGAAATTCCCACACTGAAAGGTTACAAAGGAGAGCAGATATATAAAAAATTTACATTCCATCCATGGGCACACCAAAAATTTCAAAAGATTTTTAGAGGCCAACATTATTTTGGCTCCAGTGAATAAATGCAGTTTGAAAAACCTCCTAAAAACCAACACAAAGGACAAAATCCCACCAGGAAAACAATCAGGCATTTATGAAATCAGTTACAAAGACTGCAATAATAAATATATAAATAAAACAAAAACATTACCATACGGTTCAAGGAACACATGAGAAGTGTAAAATATAAACATACGGAAAAATCAGCAGTAGCATACCATTTCTGGGGGGGGGGGGGAAACACGAGTTCCAAAATGAACCAAAAATCTTAAAAGCTCTTCAAAAACCCATAGAATTATCGACGTGGGAAAATATATTCTTGAACGAAAACAAAGAAAATTTACTTAAATGTAAATTGGAACTTAACACAGTGAAGCCAATCATATTAATGGATATCATTGTATGATTCAGTTGAACTACACACTCTGAAAAGTAAGTGAAGCTTTAAGAGTGTGTAGTTCAACTGAATCATACAATGATATCCATTAATAAAGAAAATTTAGTTAATTTCGATCTTCCAAACAACAGCAACCTTATCAAAAAGTTTGTAAAATTCAAAGAGCGACATCTTAATACTACGCTGGAAAGCTGACAGTGGAACTGTGCTGACCTTTGAAACATGTCCAAGCAAGTGGAACAAAACTAGTCAAATTTGAGTGACTTCCCCATAGATAATTTGTTATATGATACTATATTTTACTGTGAAAATCCCAAACTATTCAAAAATAAGTTCCTATGAATTAATCAGTTAGGAAGTTTAGCGTCACCTAACACCAACTTATTTGTACATTTAATGCATTCCAACAGGAAAGTTCCAAATATCATTACCGATCAGTTTTTATGTAAAAGGAATAAGTCATAAGTCATGGCAATTTCATGAACAAGGAATGAAATGAAAAATCTAAGATATACAATTGAAAGTATATGGCATTTTCTGCCGAGAGTGCTACAAGGCTGGATGTAGGTGGCCCTTGTTGAGAAGAAGAAAACACAGGCAGCTGGATAAGTATGGTTTATTACAGCATGAGCAAAAGTTACACACAACTACTTGCACAGTGTTGCAAATTCATCACAAGAGCAGTCTCCCAGGTAAGCCACGGTGTTTAGTAGCCTTCAAAGTAGTCTCCAAGTATATTGACAGTTCGTTACCAGCATGGGAAGGCTTCTGTCCACCTCACCAATGTTTGATAGGGCAGAACACATGCACCCAGTGTCTCCCATAGCTCTGTGTGGCATTCTCGTGCATTCCTGCTGTGTGCTATTTTCACATATGCACGTGACCTCAATTCCTTACCACTGTTGCTCACTTCGGGGCATGATGAGAGTAAAACTTTGCTGCATGCATCATCTGAAGGCTTCATTTCAAATACATTCCATACACTTTCAATTGTATATCTTATATTTTTCATTTTGGTCACGAAAAAAAAAAAAATAGTTGCCATAACTTATGACTTATCTAACTTATGACCCGTAGCTCTTATAGCACCAACATACTTATTTACTGCACCATCCTTACCTTGCAGTGTTGAAAGCTGACTGTGTTGCATAGGTGCCATCTGAAGTGACAAGTTTCTGAACAGGAACCTGCTGCTGCAAAGTTTCTTCTTCTGTTTTCTCACCACTTGACCGACGGATTTCATCATCCACAAGTGGAATCTGTAAATGACTTATACTTTTATTTCCATAAATGCAAATCATTTCAATGCACAAATTTAATTCCATTTTATCATACAACAAATGCTTGTTTTTAACTTCAGTCATAGAATCACTGTACCTATAATATAAGAAAATCATATATTAAAGTTTTAACTTAAATTTTGATCTAGAGACTTACTTTATGCAATGATGTAATTATGATTTCAATAAAAAATTATCATAAATTTTTTACAATATATCTTTATTCATTCTCACAATTTTGATAATATTTCTAAATGCAGTCCTTATTGGATGGTGTTAATTTTATGGTGACTGCCTTTTTTTGCTAAACTATCAACAATCCCATTCCCCTTTAATCGTATATGGCTCAGAATCCATTGTATAACTATTTCTGTGTTTCTGATCTAGATCATATGATATACTTTTCTTATTTCATTTATAATATATAATGGCAAATAACTGTAATTCTTTATACCTTGTACTGCTGCTTTAGAGTCACTAAGATAACACTTCTTTTATGTTAGGTCTATACATAGATTTTACAAAGCTGCTCTAATGGTCATTATTTTGCTAGTGTCTGAAAGCATATTGTCTGAAAGATGTATATTGAGAGAATTCTTCACAGAATATTCCAAAGCTTGCTTCTCTGTTTTTAAAAGATCCATCTCTACACTCCATTAGTTAGATAATAGTTGTTTAGTGTACTAAGTGCTGTTTAATCTTAAAATCTCAGGTAAGTCATTCTTCTTGGAGATGCACAGATTTAGTTTCACGCTGATATGTTTATATTGTAAAGTGTCAATTATTATAATGGTAGGTTTAGTGCTTATTTTTAAAATTTTGCTTAAATCTTCTTTCTGTATATAATTTTGAAAGTAGGTTGTGTTTTAATCATTATGTGTTGTCAGGAATATGAAACCATTTATTCCTGTGTTGATTACTTTTTGTTTCTGTTCCAGTAATGCTGTTTTAATATCTAGCTCTGTTTTAATTGGCAGGTTGTTAGTTATGCTCTGCATTGCAGCAATAGATGTTGTTTTAATGGCTTCATTAATACTGTCCAATTACAGTTAAGTATGCAGGTATGACATGCTGGAAAGCCATTCCTTGAATACTGAAAAATGAAATATCCTTAACTTTATTACCCAAAGCAACAACTTTTGCTTTTTTGGTGTTGGTGATGGAGATTTGCACATAGAGCTTTGCTGTTTGCTCTCAAATTTGAAATGATGTAGCCAAGTTTTATCAGAGAGATTATACTTGCATGCAGATGTCCTTTTGTTCAGGAATCAGCAGTCTTGGAACTCACCATGCACAAATATATCTCATGTGCAACACTTACCAACATGTCTAGAAATTTTAAAGAATTTCTAGAAGTGTTGCTAATTTTATTCCATGATCTCTTTTACAACCATAGCAATGATGTTAATGTTTTCTTCTGTTAGACCACAAACTGGAGTGCTGGGTTCACTATTCTTTGAAATTGATTCCCTTCTCTCTTTAAACAATCTTCAATTAGTGCTATAGCATAGAACAAACTCTCCATAAGCCCCCTGTAATACTGCACAGGCCTCGGCTAAAGATTTGTTGCAACAAAAGCAGAAATTCAGTCTGTCGCATGCCACCTCCATTTTGCTGTAGGCAGAACTGAACATGTCTCAACTTGCACACCTCTCAAAGGAGAGAACCAGAAGCAACAACAATGAAACTAGTATCATGTGAACTGGAAGTGACAACAGTGAAACTAGCTAGTATCACATGTACATTATGCATTTAGCTCACGAAATACTGTAAAGTTAAATTTTAGCATGAGAAATTATGCCTGTGAAAAAATTAAGACCATTCTTTATAGAACACTCCTCAAAGTTTACAAAATAAGAATACTTAAATTAAATTATACAATATCATACCTCTCCCAGTGTCTGTCTCACTTGGTTCATAACAGCCTGGATGTCATCTGGAGTGGATGCATACTCTCCAAGGATCCACAATGCTGCTCTATGTACCTTTACTGATTTGATAGTAGGAAATGCATCCAGAAGTCTCTGCAATTAGAGATTACCAAATTAATCCTGCCACTAAGAAAATTGAGAGGCTAACAAAAGTGGCCAAAGTCATTAAAATATGACTCATAAACAGAAGGTCTGGGATTTGGTTCCAACCAGTAACATCCTCTGTGACTGAGGTTTTATTTCCCTGATTTTTGTCCTCACCAATGGCAAATTCTGGAGAGGTACCCTAAACTTAGGTTTGGAATGTTCTTTTCCCCACATAAAATTCTGATTCCAAAAACATTTCATGTTACAAATGGAATTTTTTTTTCTGTGGTATGAATCAAAACATGCCATTTTATTAATTGTTTTGGTCTAACATGTCCAGTTGTTTTGCAATTTAGCAAATTGTGTTTCAGAATGTATGGCATTACATTCTGAAACACAAAATGATGACGACAGTAATGCTTTATTTGTAATTATGATGGGCCATACATAGCCTGACCACCTTGTGCTTTCCTTTTCATTTCAATAATTAAATAGATTTATATTTAAATTACCTCAGTGATAAGAGGTCTCAGTCCTTCAAATTTCTGAATAGCCTCTCTTACAAACACCAGAACATCTGAAGCTGCCATCTCATTTGTGTCAGACAAGAACTCTATCAGAACTGGAATTACAGTGGCTGCTACATCTGGAAACTGAATTACAAATATAATATTAGAATGCATACTAAATTTAAAAACTGTGATGTTATATTCAGAGTATCCACAAATTAAGTATCGATTTTGTAGGAACGGGGGATACTGGGGTAATATTTGACAATACATTTGCAGGTGTTTTGTAGATGTAAATGTTTAGTTGTTGCTGGAATCCAGGCATTGGCTCAACATGTGTTCTGCTGTTACAGATAATTGAACGTGTATGATGTTAAGTGTGCGGTTACCCATTGTGATATGGAAGTTGCAAGGGCCATTTTATGGCAAGATTTAGATGAAATTTGATTGTCAATTGCATAAACCTGGGCCTACAGACAAAACAATTACTATTGAACTAAAGTACTTTCTTCATCCTCTCTATTTCCTGATATTTGTATGCCCAAGGTAACCATTTGTTCCTTTCACTAATGAATGTTCTGCTATTTAAAGAGCTTAAGTGAATGGGCTGAGGAGAAGATTTTGACTGATTGAAAAGAAATAAATGTGTAACAAGATTCTGAACAGATATTTTTGTTAAATGAACATACCATTTAATTTTATAACTTTTTTCACTTTGATATATTGAAATTATTTATGAGATTTTTAAAATGCATAAATAATTGCAGAAAAAATCCACAACAATCCAAAACAGGCAACATAAAAACAAGCTCTACCAATCCCAAATGTATGGAGAAATGTTTATTTCTATCTGACTCTTAAATATATCCACCCAGATATAAAAGACATTTTGCCTAACTTCTGGGCTCTGATTATAATAAATTTTTTTACACATTTATTGGTAATATGTTTGAGTGTCTATGGATTGTACTAACCTTGATACAACAGGAGTGAAGTGTTCTGACCAAAAGTTGGCGATACTTGCCAGTATCTTCATGTTCCACTACATTGTGTGTCTTGGCTACCTCTTTCTTTAACACTAACACCATCTCCTCAATATTTCGTGATGAGACCAACTCCATTGCTATGAGTAGAAAAAACTCATCACTTACTATATATAACATAAACTGTTCAAACAAAAACCATATGTATGCCACATTAGTTTACCAGTAGCAAAGTCCCTCAGCATTTGAAGTATTGTTTTTCTCTCTGCCTGCAGATTATAAAATAGCTCAATTCCAGTATTCATTCAACAAGTGGTGTTTATTCATGATTCATAGATGCTAATAATAGGAATACTTTGAATGTTGTTGATAAATTATTAGCAATTGTGTATGGCCCCCAAGACCTCCAAACTCTAAGCATGTAACTATTATCTCCAGGAAAATTTAAACATTAAAGTGTACAGGTCAAGTTCATACACCATGGAAGAACTTAAAAAATCATTATACGTAAAAATAATGCTTGCATATCTTGAATCAAAATGCACTATAATTAAATGACATTTTTTCAATTATAATGTTCTTATGGCAGCTCCAAGCAGATAACCTAAGTTAAGCATTAACAGGAAGTAGGTCACTTATTGCATTGCAAGTTTGCTCAATATAAAGCAGCGATTATCTCCGGAACAAACATGGAAGGTTGTCTTAGTTAGGCTGGGATGATTTTGAATCGTCCCATTCCTTCCAATGGAACATGCTTACATGTACTATTGTGTTGGTTCATAGTATGTGTCTGTAGTCTGCTTGTTAGTACAGTATGGTGCAAATATTACTCTGTAATGGCTTCAAAACTTGCTGATTTGTGGCAGGAGTGCAATGTTGGGCTTTCAGATAGTAGGAATGTGTAAGGAATGTGGTAAACACACCAGTTACTGTAAGTTGCACATTAAAAATGGATTCCCATTAGAGAGGGAGGAAAAAAAAAAGGGTACAACCAGTAAGACCTAAAGGGCTAGTAGCCAAGGCAAGGGCAGCAGTGACACAAGTAAAACCCTCCAACACAAAGAAACGTTACCAGCCATACTGGAAAATCTAAAGGGACTCTTAATCCTCTAACATTTGGGCCTAGAATTGCAGCATAAAGCCCATGGGCACCTCTTGAAAGAATAGCACATGAAACAGTGCTTCATCAATGCAGAAAACTG
Organism: Metallyticus violacea; assembly: GCA_030762175.1. Lineage (NCBI taxonomy): Eukaryota > Metazoa > Arthropoda > Insecta > Mantodea > Metallyticidae > Metallyticus > Metallyticus violacea. Next base: position 8,641,877 of record CM060842.1, on the reverse strand, counting down.
TATGAACTTGCATGTGGTTTCTTTGGATACAGCATGAATTTATCTAGATGACACAAATAAATGCCATGCCATTTACTACCATCAAATTGGCCAAATAGGCACTCCAACTTCATCTGCAAAACTAAGGAAAAGTTTTCCAAGGGATTCTTGATGGCTGCAGATTACTGTGCTCAGGGAAAACTTAACATTCACAGAGTTGTAAAAAGTAATGCAGTCTACTATCAAAGCAATGTCAATGTCAATTTTAATGAAGATGTTCTCCAGTTGTACGGTGAAGATACCCCAAATGTTTGGATCCATATGGATAAAGCATTCAGCCTCATTTCTTGGTCATCCCAGGACAACTACCATTGGAAAGCTTGGAATTGGGTATCAACATGATACCATTTAAAAGGATCCCTGGGAAGTCACCAGATGCCTCACCAATAGATTTTTGCATATTTGGTCTGCTGAAACAGTTCCTTGCTTCTTGACGTTCCACCATGATTGAGGGTCTCTGGAAAATTTGCCAGGCGGAGTGAACTAACACCCTCCTGTTCTACGGCACAATCTTCTATAATGGAAATTGCATTGCAGAGCCAAAGTTCAAACCTAAGGACATCAAACTGAACACAATTGGCGGTGAGAATGGGAATCCCACCATGAAAAAATGTAAGTAAAAATGTCAGAGTTTAAATACTGCTATGACAGAATTTATTAAACAAAAATGCTCAAAATATTGCCATCTTTCTCAGTTTAAGAGGAAAGTCAAGGTTCCCTTCCATCCTGTATACTGATAAGAGATTTCAAAGTCGCTATACTATCAACCATTTAGAATTACTTGAATGTTAAACTTGAAACCAGCTCAAAATATGCAGTAGAATGTCTGGATACGTGTGAAGACTCTTGATATTTTTCCCTTAATTTTTGCCTTATGTAGAATACACACTTTAAGTTTTAATTCCCAATAATTGGAAAAAGTGCACGTTTTATGCAAGTAAACATAGTAATCAACAACTTACCCAGATTAAGAGTTTTTTTTCGGACTTCCAGATCAGGACTTGCCAGCACTCTCAGTATATCCATGACCAGGTCCTGCAACACTCTCTCATGTGTTGGATGTTCTTTGAGCGATATAAGACGATCAAGTACTATCAGCTTTACATTGTTGTCACTCTCTTTGACTATTAGCTCAATGTAACATGATGCAGCTGCCTATAACAATCATATACACACTGTCTCAAGAATGAACTTTTCTCTCAATATATAAAAGCAATGACAGGATATCATGTAAAGAAAAATAAATTAACAATATTTCAACACAGCAATATAAGCCTTCAGTACACAAAGATGACATCCTTCAATGGTTTGTCAAAACTATGAGTTCTTCTTGGGGGATCCAATGTTTTAATGTTACTGTTGCAACTTTCTAGAAAATGTCTTCCAGTTTCTCTTTGGGGATGAATCTGCAGTAGCAGTACTCCAGGGAAGAGGGAAAGGGAACTGAAATGGTGCTGTGACAGAACAGAAGAGAGGCTAGTCTTGTCTGTTCTTGCTGAAGTGAAAAACTCTTCAGAGCAAAGAGTGAAATTTTGTATTATCCTTAACATAGTTGCCAGTGGCTGAAAGAGATGTTCTTGATAAGAGGATGAATCAAATATTAACTGGAATTATGATTTAACTGCTGGTGAACAGTATCTATAGCTTGACATGCTTTGAGATGTTACACATGGGGGTTTAAATTAAAAGGGGGGACAACTAGCTTGCCTCGTAGGCAGCATCACATCCTAATTAAATTCTTAATGTAGGAGGATGGAAAAGCAGCAGAAATTTTGCAAAGACCAATGGCACAGTTTGGGGATAAGATGCAAGTGTGTGACTGGCACAAAAGTTTTAAAGGATGACAAACTGCAGAAAATGAAAGTCACCAATGATATCCATGGATGAGCATAACAGAAATATACATTCAGGCTGTATGGATCCTTATAAACTATATTACCAAAAAGTTTCAACAAATTCTACTGAGGATCAAAAGGCTGCATGTGTGGGAACGTGTCAGGGGCCTATGACACAATACCAGGTTCAAAGAGAAATGTTTCTGCATTGAGAGACATTCCATTAAAATGTTACACTGTGAAAATATGGTCTTATATATAATAGAAACAGTTCGTTAAATTAATTGTTAAACACTATCACTTAGATACCCTAAAACACATCACTAATGTTTTAGCCAATAGCATAAGGTCATCTTTCATATCTAAACAAAGCCTGAAAAACCTGGTAAGTCCAATTTTGGTCGAAAACAAGTTATTGGCATCCAGCAATTCTCCATGAAGTTCCACATTGTGAAAAATCTGATAAGTCTAATTCTAATTAGTTGTGGAAATATTGAACTGTGAAAAAATGTGTGGAATGCAGTTTGCTGTAACATTGTAGGTTAATCAACTATACTTATTTTTCGCCAACAGAATGCAGTTGGGAAAAATCGTGGAAATCCAGTTACTTAAACATTGCGTCCTTGCTCTTCATTTAGGTGATTCATGATGGCCCTGTTCCTGCAAGTGCTGAAAATAAGAAGGACATCTTGGACCTGTTACCATTGATCAACAGCATTTTCAATGACTATTATAAACATTTAAGAGTGGACAATATTCCCAGTAGTGATCCGGACTTGGAAGAACTAAATGAAGATGCATGCAATGCAAACTGTAACATGTAATGAAATTATTAGAGTTAATATTCTTGTTTTTTAAATTTTGCAATAAGAATTAAAATAAATGCATATTGTTTAATGTTTTGAGTTCAAAGAGGTGAATCTTAGGAAATATGTAAAATTACTTGTAAATCTATTTTACGTATAATTTTTCAATTCTTTTTCGATGCATATATTAGAGTCCAGTTTTTCTTTCATGGGTTAGCTTTAGAGATTGTTATGTTAATTTACAGTAATGTCATAACTTATTTCATTAATTAATAAGGCCATAGTATGGATATTATATTCTTTTTCAAAGTTATTCTACTTGCTGAGGAATTCACTTAGTTAATGCAGCCCCTACATGACTTTTTACATTTGAAATGTTCACTCTCTATTCATACTTAATAAGACATTAATTAAAGTCACCTTAATGGCAGTTGGTGCACTGGAAAGCGTGACAAGGGTACCAGCAGCTTCATAACGAACAGCAGGACTTGTTGAGTTCAGTAAATTGTAAATACAGCGGATGAAACGTGATCTTTCTGATGGGTTTGCATGGCACACCTAAAACACGAGGAATATACATCTTACATTGATATTGAAACAGACAATGTGTATATCAGACATTAAGATGGAAGTCAAGAGACTGATAGGAAAGTGTATCTTCCAAGTATAAACAAACAAATAAATAAATAAATAAATAAATATATATACATTTGGTTTTAAATAATAGGAATTTTCATAATGGAATGTTGATTAATTTTGAATTTTTAATAAAGAAATTAATAGTAAAATCACTCAAATTTTACCTCATAAACAAATCAAAGAAAATTAGTTAATTTTGATCTTCCAAACAACAACAACCTCATCATTAAATTTGTAAAATCTAAAGAGCAACATTTTAATACCTGCTGGGAAGCTGACAGCGGAATCATGTTAATAATGAAGGCAATAGACTTCGAAACATATCCAAGTAAGTAAACAAAATTACGAAATTTAAATGATTTCCCCATTAAAAAAATTGGAAAATTATATATACAGAGTGTTAATGACTACACCAAAATAATTTTAAAGCAAGCATAGAAAAATCAATTTTCCACAAAGCATTATCAGCGTTTTCAAGATTTAGTGTCATAAAAGTCCCTCAAATCTTAAACTAATCATTTGACAGTGCGACACTGAACATTTATTAGTTGCTTTCTTGCATTAGATAGGCCTACTCTACAGGGGATTCTTTAACTGCAAGTGTGGCGTAATGCATAACACAAAAGTTGATGTTTCGCAGATAGCAGGTTCAATTCTTGTCATACTGTTGAATTTTTTTTTTTAATATGAAGTAATGTAGATACTACAGAACTATTAATGAAATTTAGGTAATCTTTGAAAATAGACACCCAACTCATTAAGATCACCCATAATTCTACTTTTTGTAAGCAAGGATTGTAATTATGGAATTAAAACGTTAAGATTTATGTGTATAAAATTAAACTTCATCTTAAAATGCAAGCTAAAATATATTATTAGGCACTAGTCAGAAAACAGAGGAAAAAGAGAAAGAAAAAAGAAGCAATAAACAAGACTGAAACTCAAAAACAAATGACCACCTCTTACTTGAAAGCAATGTCATAACACATAACCATGGTACCAGGGTGATATGTTCAGAAACTCCCTTCATTATTGTATGTTATGCTCTCAAGCGGCATCTTCATTAGCCAGTGGAGTAATGGCACTTTAGAAACATATAGCCATAGTTCCGAAATTTGAACAGATAGGTCATACATCTCAAATTGCTCATTTATACAGCTCTATATTATGAAATTATTTCAGTGTAAATTATTAACACCCTGTTCAGTTTAACTATCAAAACTAGAACACATCAAAAACTAGATATCTAGGTCAAAAAGTACCCACAGCATTAAGAATAACCTCTTAAGGAATAAATTTCTTACAGTAGAGAAAACCTTAGGGTGGTCTCCAGGAAATATAGAATTAGAAGAGAGAGGGTCCTAGTTCTGTGCTTGGAGAAGGACATCGTAGCTTAGCTGGTCAGAGTATTGGCACAGAGGGCAGAGACAAGAACTTTTGAAGTCTGATTCTTCCTTTCCAACTAATGTTCTACATATGGCTAGTGTGAAAATACTATATATAAGATATTAATTATTACAACTTTGTAGACCATTCACACGGAAAACATAATTATAAACTAAATTTTTTGGCTAGTAAGTTGATTATACACTGTTATTTCTCTCCTTAGCAATTATTTATTGGCAGATTATGTTTTTGCTGAATGCTTGTCACCTCCTCAGCTGCTAGTTGACTGACAGGTGATTCAAATTGCATGTTGAATGCTTACAAAATTTTGTAACTAATCTTTCATACACTGGAATTTCAAAATTTATGGGCTATCTTCAAATTTCTTATAGATATTTCTCCATAAGCTAAGTTCCAATGGTCGATATGGTGATTTTAACAATTTTGTTTTCTTTTCTAATTCATGAATCATTTCCCAAAAATGGTAGGCCACAGCTGATATATCTGATATTTCTCAACTTCTTTAAGTCTGACGATATTTCTTTTTGTTTTCCTAATGGACACTTTATTACAAATTAAACAATTAATCTGATAAATGCCTGGGATTTTTTCAGAGGGAATTTGACGTTATGAGATTCTTTATACCATACTTCTTCTGTGAAGCCCAAAATTCTGTTAATTCTTTGATAATTTTTTGAAATTTTTGAAAAGCTCAAGGGTGATATGTGCATTTATTGAGCTTCTACAACTTCCTCCCTTTATTCATTTTTCTTTTTGAACCTATGTAACTTTTTATGCAATTATATGAAGGTCATTTGAAAACTTCTTGCAATGAAGCACAAAATGACAGCATAGTTTTATACAATTATTCTTTTTTTTTTCAGCATAATCTCCCTTGACACTAATGCATTTGCCCAGCAAAGCTCCAAATCCATTAGCCCATCACAAAAATCAGATTCCTCCAAGCCTGCAAAATATGCCTTAACTGATGATTTAAGCTCTGGATTAAAATGTCTTTCCATTAGGGAATTTTCTCAGTTTAGGTAACAGATGGAAGTACAATGGAGTCAAGTTAATGCAAATTGTACCCCAATTCACTGATTTTTGCCATTGCAACAACACATATGTGAGGGTGAGCATTATCTTTGATGCAAGATGACTTTTTCCTTTGATAAACTCAACCTTTTCTTGCTTATTTATTTTCTTTAATAGGTCCAAATGTTAACATAATGTGCTCCAGTGATAGATGTTCCAGTTGGAAGACAATCAATAAGCAATATACCTTTGGCATTCCAGAAAACTGATGCCATTATCTTTCCGGCCAATTTCACACTTTTGGCCTTCTTTAGCAGTGGAGTATTGTGATGCTTCCATTATTTACACTGCTCTTTGGTTTCAAGTCTCTAGTAGTGAACCTATGTTTCACCATTGGTCACAAATCAGAGCATAAGTGATATCTCTCTGAAAATGGCCCTAACTTTGCTGAGAAATTATTAATTATGTTTGAAAGCTATATCCCTTTTATGATTATACACAGGATATGATTGTTTGGCTGCACATCTACATAAATTAAATATTTTTTACTTCAAATTTTATAGTCAACAAAGAAGAAAACTCTGTAATGGATAAACTCATCTCCAAAACTGTCAAGATTTGAGAGATATGGGTCTCTAACTAAGCTATTGGGAAGCAAAAAGGCAAACAGAAGACTCCACTAGAATGAATGAATGATGTTTAATGCCCGTTTTTGCTACAGAGGCACCACAAGGGATGGACACTGATGATACATGAGATGAAATGATAAATTGGGAAAGCATTTATTTTTAAGGAAGGAATTGTTCCAGGCTTAAGTTTAGGGTACCTCCCCAGCATTTGCCATTTATGAGGACTAAGGAAAAACTGGAAAAAACTCAGTCAGAGAGGATGGTCCTGGCCAATTTCAAACGCCAGACCTCCCGCTCACAAGTCCACCTGCACCTTAATGACCTCGGCCAAAGCGGTGCCAGGATATTGAGCATTAGAAACCAATCAACCAATATTGTGGAAGACATAAAACTGAGAACAAGTAAATTCAAGGAAAATATAACAATAATCATATCAACTTATGCATATATTTGATGTGAATTTTAGGGAAACAAAAATATTTGAGAATGTAAATACAAAGTTTCACTGCAATTAAAATGATTACTATCAATGCTACATTTAAGCAATGAACAATACATGAACAATAACAGTTGCAGGTAAGTGCAATTTTTTTTCTTTATTAACATTTGAGACATTTAAATATAAATGCTTTCCTGCATACCTTGTATATAAGTTCTACAATAACGAGCTGCAGTATATCTCCAAAAGAAGTGACCTGATCCAGGCAAGATGCCAAGTAAGCCAAAGCTCGTTCCTGGTCAGCATGAAGCAGCATCAGAAATGCATTGCGCTTACATGACATATCCTGCTCACCTTCTAAGAAACTGGCAATAAGCTCTGGAGCATCAGGGATAAGAAATTCAAAGTTCCTAGAAAAATAAAAACTTAAAAGTTAGCATTAATAATTAAGCGCTATTTAATCATAATATAACAATTCTAAAAAAATATATGATCATCAGACATTGGATTTTAAGACAAATGCCTATACTGCCCTAAAATGATTGTTATAGCCTAATTTGTTAATTTCAGTTTAAAATGTATAAATCAATATAAAGTTTTGTTATTTCACCACTTATTCACACATGTAAACAATATTAAAAGTCCCTTTTTTATTAACAGTATCACGAAATGCAACAATGAGTAGAACATTATATTTTTGTCAAATAGAATTTCAACAACAATGCTGTATAAAGATTAGTTTGAATGTTTGTTAGCCTCTTATTTGTGTTGAAAAGTTTTAAGGAGTAGGACGTTATTCTGTGCAGTTTAATATGCCAAAAGATAAAAGTGCAAAATCTATGCTGATCCAGATGGCTAATGAAATTTCCAAACTTCACTTGCGATGGAAAAATAATATTCTGCTCAATTTGTAGCAAAGATATATGTAACAATATTTAAAATATATTTTAATGAGTAGGCCTATATAATATTTATACATTTGACTGAGCTAAGACAACTACACTTTAAGCTTTTAAATTTCGATAGTTAAAGTATTTACGGGTCACTGAAATTTTTATTGTTTGAATCAAGTAATCGCACTTTGTGATAGAAATACTGGAATGCAACATTTAGGACTTAAATTTAGTTAACTTCTACACATTTTAGATTTCAAGTGATACCTGAGGCAACACGAGCAAGGGGCAAGACATGGCAAAAGCTGAAAAATCAAAGCAAACAAACCCTACTGATACAGCCTATTTCATCCAAACTCAGCAGATATTTTTTAACCAGGGCAATTTTTGGTGCCATTCAAACCAGAGCCATGGTATGAAATAGATGAGCTGGCAAAAAAACATGATCATTGTGTCATCAGATTTCATACTTAAACAATGTCATTTTCATCCAATTGAAAACATATTGGTGCAAGTGAAGAGTTAAGTGGCAAAAAACAATAAAAAGTTTTCCATTGCAGAAGTAGAGCACCTCACCAGGGAGAAAATCCAATTGGGCAGCAGTGATTTACCACAGCAAAAGAAGTATCCAGGAACAATGGGAGAAAGAAGAGATCTGGGGTAAATGCATGGATGAAATAATCATTTCCTTAAGGTAGCTTAGAGGAAGAGGAATAGAAAGATCGAAGCAATTCATCATTGGGAGTAGTCCCTCTATTATCATAAATTATATTATTATTATTATTATTAATATTATTATTATTATTATTATTCCTATAAAAATAATATAACACAATTCATTAGTATTTTCTTTTCTTTATGAGTTTGAATCCTTGACCTATAACATTTCCACTTTTGAAACATATACTATTATAAGGGCTCAGAAAATGCAAAAATACAGATGGTAATGATGTATGACAAACTTTAGGATAAGTTAGTTAATTTTAAAAATAGAGTGTATATCCTATTCATCTAAGCTGGTAGCTGCTGCTATGTGGCAACACAGCAACCCACCACTCTACTCTGTGCTAGTTGTCAGAAGTCAGTTGTTACTTTAATTACAGTTTCAGTGTTGTCACTTCTGGTTCCTGCCTGTGAGAAGTATGCAAGGGGAAACATCTTCAGCTCCAAATACAGCAAAATGGAGATGACACGCAACAAACAATTGCTGCTTTAATATTCTGCTGTCATCTTAACAAATTTTCAGTTCAGGCCTATAGAGAGTTTGTTCTCACCTATAACACAGATTGAAGATAGTTTAAAATGATGGTTAGGCAATCTATTTCTAAGGAAGGTGGCCATGGTTCTCCAGTTTGTGCTCTAACAGAACAAAACATTGAGCACTGCTGTCATTGTGAGAGAGGTTTGTCAAATAATATTACAAACACTTTCAGAAATTCTGAAAATTTCACTTGGTGCCGCCCATACATTGGTAAGTAAAAAGTTGCACATGAGACGTGTTTGTGCTCGATGTGTTTCAAGACTACTCTGTACAGATTTGCATGCAGTTGAAGATGATGTTACAGGAAGATGCATAATTTCTTTCAAAGTTAAACACTGCTGTGAAACTTGGCTATATCATTTTGATCCTGAGAGCAAACAGCAAAGCTCTGTATGGAAATCTCCATAATCACTGGGTGTTTCTGCTGGAAAGTTATGTCATCTCATTTTTCAATATTCAAATAATTTGTTTACGGAATTTCGGAATCCACACAGTGAAACTTTTGTTTATCTTATTTTGATTTAAAGTAAAACACTAAAAATCATGTCGTCACATTAAAACTCTCTTTAAGTTTCACAAACACACTTATAAAAGTAATTTTGGTACATGTTTCGTGAGGTACATTCCTCACATTGTCAACCAAAACGACGACTTGGTTGACAATGTGAGGAATGTACCTCACGAAACATGTACCAAAATTACTTTTATAAGTGTGTTTGTGAAACTTAAAGAGAGTTTTAATGTGACGACATGATTTTTAGTGTTTTACTTTAAATCAAAATAAGATATTCAAATAATTGTTTAGCTGCACATACAACTGTAACTAAGCAATACTACAGAGATGTCCTGAAAATTCTACAAAGTCATATCAAACACAAACGGCCACATTTCAATGAAACATTTCATCATCAGAAGCAGTAATGAAGGATTCAAAGGCAATTCTGAAGGACCAGTCAAAAAAAATTATTTTGGGTATGTCTTGGAAGAAAGATCAAATTATGAGGATGAGTAAGAGTAAGAGTATATTGTCAAAAAGAATTATGAACATTCTTTATTGGACAATCCTCGCAGCTTTAGTATCTTAAAGCACATTAACATCAAGTTTTCTACTTCTAAAATATAAAAACTTATTAACAATTGTTCAAGCTTTTTAATGTAAATGTTTTCCTCCAATATGTTCAATTACTTTGGTTTTTGAAATTGATTTTATTTCATGGTTTTACTCAAAACTGTGTGACCAACTGCTTTGCTTTTTTTGTCTCCAATTATGTTATTTGAATCTCATGCATATACTTCTTTTTGTTTTTGCTCACATATATTTTTGACAGTACAAGCAAATACCCTGATAAATTGCTGATTTTTTTCCCAGTGATAAGTTGTGTATTTTATTTGATATTTAGATGTTTTTTATGCTATGTCTATTCTAAGGTAATAAAGAATGCTGCAATTTTTGCAACATATATTAGAGCAGAAATACTAAGCATACCTGTATATAGTAAAAATAGCCAGAACTGCATTCCTGCGCACATAAGAGTGTCTATGTTCCAGACATGCCCGAATAGCAGGCATCAATGGCTCCAGAAGCTCAGGCTCCTTTAGTTTGCATAAAAATCTCAGGGTAGATCCCCTCAGAAACTCATTAGGGTGCTGCAAATCCTGTTAAAAAAGATCAATGAATTATAAAATTATATGTAGGTCCTATTTCAATCCTGGCCAGGATTGAATAGATTTTTTTCAGGCTTAAAAAGTATGGCTTCCTTCAGAAGGGAAATAAAGCTGTGTTCTTGTGTGGTACATTTACAGCAAGAAAAATAACCTTAAGCCTGAAAGTAGAGGCCTCTGATCAAAATTTGTCAGCAGTTTCATGCCCTGAAATGAATGGGATGATGATGACCTGAGATGTTAAAAGTCTAAATAAACCAAAATCAACAACAAGATAAAATTTTCAAACTAGCCCTAAAGGCACATCTAATTAACCATTGCTTCTACTCTATTCTAGATTTCCTTGTAAATGATGATATATAATTATTTCATAACTGCACTATGTTCTAGTAGTGTGAGAATGATAATGTATGTCATCTATGTACTTACCTTGATATTATTATACACACTTAATTGTATCATGTTTTTTACTTTTGGTATTCATACATATAATTCATTATTTTATTAAGACATGTCCAACATCGACTGTACTCCAGCTAATGTAATGTAGTAACATTAATATTATATTAAGATTAGAATAAGTAAGAGCAATATGATCTTACCAGAAAAGCTCATCATTGACAATTAAATCTAAAAATTTATTGAAAAGTTCAGATTTTCTGTTGTTATTAATCAATTTGTGATTCTTAGTATATTATCAGTTATCACTATACTCTCATAACACCACTGCTAATATATTATAGAAATTGAGTACAGAAATTTTAAAGTTTAAGCTAGTTTTATAGAAATAAGAGGCAGTAATAATCTTGCAAATTTGAAATTAATTTTGTTATTGTCCATAAATATAAACTATATTTCATATTAAATTCCAAATTAATATTATGTTAAGAAATTATAGCTTTTTGTACATGTCCTATATATTATATAATATGATCAAAGGGAGGAGGAGGAAGAAGAAGAAGAAGAAGAAGAAGAAGAAGAAGAAGAAGGAGGAGGAGGAGGAGGAGGAGGAGGAGAAGGAGGAGGAGAAGAAGAAGGAGAAGAAGAAGAAGAAGAAGAAGAAGAAGAAGAAGAAGAAGAAGAAGAAGAAGAAGAAGAAGAAGAAGAAGAATAGATTAATTTCTCTACAAAGTAGTCTTTTTAATTGGAAATTAAAAGTACTTAAATCTAATAAATATTAAAGGAAAAATTAAACATTTAAATTCCAAACATTATGTTCATCAATTAAATATAGGATTCGTTTTTAATTTTAATTAAATCAAATATCCAAGAAATAATCAAATTTAACATATGGTGTTCATTTGTTGTCAAGAAGAGAAAGACATGGATAAGATGGAATGCACAAGGAAGGTGTCAGGACTAGAAATTCACAGACGTTTAAGTGCAGTATGTAATCAAGAAGTTATTGTAAAGATGACTATTTACAACTGGGTCAATGAGTTGACACTAGCGGCAGGGAATCTGCATACAAGAATGTAAGGTGCATACTGGTCATTCTTCATTATCAGTCTCCCAAGAACATTAAGGTTGTGCCTGAATTGATTATGGTTGATAGGTGAGTAACCTTTGATGATGAACTGGAAATGTCTGAAAGGTTTCAGCTGCACAACTTTGCGTACCATTATTCACAATAATTTGAATATTAAAAGGGTGTATGCACATTGGGTACCACTGACACAGGCACAGAAGGACAGAGTTGAAGTCTGTTGTCAGCTACTGCAAAGGAATAAAAGAACTGGGTTTTTTGCAGAAGCTGGTGATTGATGACATGTCATGGTGTCACCAGAGAAGAAAGTTCAATTCATGCAATGGAAAATCCAGGTATTTTCATGCTGCTCCACATATGATCACTGTCTTTAACGACATTTATGGCAAACTGCTAAATAAAGTCAAATAATAACTGTAAACAGTAAGGTATACTGCAAGAATCTTGCACAGTTAGACACAAGATTCAGTAACGGTAAAAGGGAAGACAGAAGTATTCCTCCAACATGATAATGCCCGATCCCACACCAGCAACACTATGACTGCAAAGTTGGCATTGCTGAGGTTCAATGTTGTGCAGCATCCACCATATTTACCAGGTCTTGCTCCCTACTTTGGCAGCATGAGAGTTAAAAAATTTGACAACAATGAACAAATTCAGGTAGCTGTTCATGAGTGATGGCATTGTATTCCCAAACAACGGTTATCATGTCATAATGAAGTACCTGAAAGATGACAAAGGTGCATTGACAATTCTATGGAGAACATTGAAAGATCTCATGCGCATTGAACTATGCTGCATTATAAATAAGGTACTAAAAACTACTATTGTAAATCATTTACAAATGTCCCTCATATAACACATTTTGATACTCATATTATAAAATCCTTTGCCAGTTTCTATCACTATGATTTAAATAAGTATTTAAATATACAGTGTGATTATGAATCAATAAGGGAAAAATAAGTAGAATGTACGGTTGCCACAGCTCACACACATGGCTGGCAGTTTATTGACTGGTACACATTTTACTTATTAATTATACTGAAAAAAAATCAATAATTTAATTTCATGAATTTGAAGTCAAAGAAATATCTAAAATGCAAGACATACACAAAAATGTTGCATGCTCACCTTTCTATAGGAATCACAAACAAGTATCATTTCTTGCATTAGCTTCCCATCAGGTGTTGTCTTTGGAACTATTTCCCAGAAAATTAGCAGTAGTTTCTTTATCATGTGATCTTGCAGTGGCAAAACAAACCGAATTATTGTCATCAACAGTCCAGGTAACCTCTCTCCACTAACAATCATGTGAATTGTTTTCTTTAAAGCCTCTATTTTTGTTTTAGTATCACCTTTCTCTGTAAACGAAAACATATTATTTAGTACTTATTGATGTGCTAAGAAATATTACAAAATGGCAACTGCTTAGTTCAGCACCAGCCCAATTTCTAGGTGTTGCCTATACAGACAACACAATCAGTGCATATGTGGTATAATTCCATCTAGGACAGTTTACAGGCAAAGGCAAGTTTTTGAAAATTTACACAGAAAATTACGGAATGTGTTAATACACTTTATAGCAATATGTATAGTAAATGAATTGAAATCTACTCAGATATGCTAGAATAGCACCTTTTATGTAGATAATGGATAAAAATACATCAATTATAGAAAAATATGGAGTTACTTACTTTGTGCATTAAATAATTTAATTCAGTCAGTTCCTCCACAATGCCTTATTTACAGTGCTCAAATTTGTAGTACATTAACAAAAATAGAATCATCATTTTCCTCATAAGAAACCTGGTCCTTTGAACCCATTGACAGATGAGTAGAACAACTTACATACTTAGGCTTCATGGCCAGTGTTTATTAAGTAAAATTAGTTCCCAGATTTATAGGGCTTGGTCCAGATGATAAAAACTTTCACAAACTTTTATCAGTTGGACCATGCCTATAAGCCCAGGAACTAAATTTTACTGGAACAATGTCAGCCTTGGTGGTGTAGTGGTAACCATACTTGCCTCTTAAACCCCAAATCATGGGTTCAAATCCAGCCAGGATCAATGGATTTTTAGAGAGTAAAAATCCTAAGTATGGCTTCCTTCAGAAGGGAAGTAAAGCGGTGGGTCCCATGTTGTAGATTTACGGCACAAAAAAGAACATCGAGCCTGAAAAAAGAGGCCCCTGAGCAAAATTTTTTCGGCCGTTTCATGCCCTGAATTGAATGGGACATTGATGACCTGAGATGTTAAAGAGCATCTATAAATATACAAATAAAAAAAAAAACTGGAACAATTTTTAAATATGAATGATACAAAGGAGGAATATAAGGAAGAAGATCTATCATGTCCCTTTTCTTCGCTGCTGTCACAAAACATCTGGTCTTGTAGAGAGCCTCCTGTTTCACTGATGACAGATTTGGTGGAGGTCTACCTCTTTGGCATTTACAGAAATCAATTTCATGAATTTCATCATTTGGGCTGAAACTCTCTTTGAACTTCATGGTAAATGGTTTTGTTTTGTCAAACTGCATCCAGCTCACTTTCAGCCAGTGCAACTGTTGCCCATCAACAGATCTTTTTCTAGCCGCTACATGGATTAGTAGCTCCTTTACAGACAAACATTCTTCCCTCTTCATTACATGCATAACAAAAGGATTCTTCTTTCTACTTGTTCTTACAATATCTACCCAAGTCAGCAGAGAAAATGTATTGTTTCTAATGACTAGCTAGTTAATTATGCTCAGGGCTGCATTGATAGGTAGGAAGCTGTGACCTGGAACCATGAACTTCTGGTTTATTACTTTCACTTTCATGTTTGGATCATGCAGTAATACTAATATGTAAACACATACATTGCCATTCCTCTCCAGTAGATAAAATATTTTAAAATGCTTAAAAAAGACCTTCATAGCCTCCCTCTTAATGAACAAGGAAACAGACTAAGTTAAAAACATTTAAAATATTAATATAATACTCACTCTAAAACAGTGAACAGTTGGGAGTGTTTTATCATCATATTAATATTTTAAATGTTTTAAACTCGGTCTTTTTCCACATTCATTAAGAGGGGCCCATGGGGATGTTTTTAAGCATTTTAAAATATTTTATCTACTGGAAATTTTATACTCGCTTTCACGTGTTGAATATATAAGAATTAGAAGTGCCATTCCTGTTCTGTCTAGTTACAAATCATAAATGCAGTTTTTCTTTTACAGTTTTGTGCATTTTCTTTTAAGTGTTTCACAATACATACTGCAACATTATGGGAACCTTGGCCTTCGTTTGTTTCATCCCACTTTACATATGTATATTATCACCTATCACCATTTGCATCATTGTAAGAATGAGTTCCTTAGTTATTGCTCTGAACAAAATCATATATACTTATAGCATTGAAACTATGATTCTTCGTATATCAAAATAATAAAAGAGTACAAGTGCTGTAACCTCATTTTAACAAACAATTCACTAATCTCTTCTGAGTCAAAATATTTAGAACACTCTTTATGGTTTCACTTATACATCCTGAGTAAGTATTATGTAAGTGAAACCATAAAGAGTGTTTAAATATTTCGACTCAGAAGAGTTTGTTAATGCATGTTTTATTGTGTTCGATTCCAAATTGAATTAATATTGAAAACAATTTACTGCTCACTACATAATACCTATCTCTGGCTCACCAGCAGTTCTTTACTGGAATATCCAAGGTGATAAGTTGATTTGGTTTATTTACAACTGCTCTTTAGTAATTCAGGTCATCAGCGTCCCATTCAATTCAGAGTGTGAAACTGCCCATAAATTTACAACCCAGGCCTCTTCTTTCACTCTTGAGGCTTTTTATGCACTCTTGGGTCTACAAGGAATATCCAGGTGACATTCATTCACCTTCTTATTATTGCACAAAAATTATACCTAATATTGACATTAACCATCTTTAAATATAGCTCACATTCAACTAGCATTCAATGTCTATACACAAAACCTATTACATAACACATATAAAGAACAAATTTAACAAGTTCTAAACTGTAAAACTGTGTACTCATAACAAGTTCCTATCTAAACTAAATTTATTCTACCATCTCCACTGACCATTTACATTTTAGCCTTATTTTTAATAAAAACTCACAAATCTCCTTAATTGAATGCCTTTATCAAAGATGTTCTTAATTACCAACTTCTTATTAATCAACAAACATTTCTCTCTAATTAACCCTTCCTTCATTACTCAATACCCTACATTTAAAAAAAATGTGTATCCTCTTCCTCCTCTCAGCATATGGGGCATATACCCTGTAGAACATTATTTCTCAAACCCTTGAACCTCCAAATTCCCAGTCTAATACAAGCCATTCCTTTTCTTTCTTGTCTGTTGTACCTTTCAATACATGTCTCTTTAATAAGACCTGACTTAAAATAATAATATACAGTGCGATAAGTAATGCTTTCCCCCATGGCGGTCAGCTAACTACTAACAAGTGGTGTGTTCACCCATTTTTCTCGTATAATAACAAGAAGTGTGGAGAGAATCTGCAATTTTCATTGATATAAACTAATAGTTATTTCATTACAGACTAACAGAAATTTGCAGCTAATTGTAATAATGATATATTCCTAGGTTTTCTGTAAGGTTAATGGAGTACTTTTGGTTGAATACTTCTTGTTTCTGTGATAAAGTACATAGAAAAAAATTGGCTTACAGCAATAAAGGATACAAAAAACAATGAAGTACATGAATGGGCACAATATGTATCACAGATACTTTTGCTTGATAATGAAACAAAAGTAATAGACATCTGATCAATAATGAGCAAGGAAGTGCTACAATGGAAAGAGTGAAAACATATTAGAACAAAGATTTTTGACTAGATTAATCAATATTATAGCAATAGTGAACTTAGGATGTATACCTGAAGATTAGATATCTCCAGTCCTTTGAATTCCAGTAGGAGCTATTGATAAACCAGGGATTTGAACTCATTAGAATTTATTTAGATAGTAGATTTATTGTATCTTATTTCTTTTGTTGTTTGATGTTACAATGTGTTATGAAAACGACTAGGGTCAGAATGTGTAAACTTCCATTATCTTGTAATTTACAGCACTTATAAAGCATACCAAACTTAGATGCTATATAATTTTCTGCAAGTTTTCCCCCAATTACAAGTTCAAAACAATGTGCAAAGTTTGATTTTGAAACTATGCCTCATAAGAATCCATAGTATAACTACTATTTCTAATTAACAAAGCAAAAGTTAATTCCAAAAATTTAGAGCTCTAATATAATATAATATAATCACTCTCCCTCCACTTCCTCTAAAATTAAAAGTTTTAGAGCTTACAAAAAGAATATGATTTTAAAAATTAGCACAGTGAATTTTCAAAATAAACATACATGCTGATAACTAAATATGACAATGAATTTTCAAATGCTATATGGTTTCATATTGTACTTCTTACTGCAATACTTACCAAGATCAATTTTCAGTTGCATTTCATTTGGAGGGTCTGAGTCTGAAGGTAAGTTTATTAAAGTGTAACATGGTTGCTCTGCAGACACCATCTTGAACTATACGTTAACTTCTTTATCTGTAAGTCCATAAAATGTAAATATATAGTCATAATTATTGAACGATTAAACATGGAGTGTCTCAAGGATCTGTTCTGAGCCCTCTTCTTTTTCTGATGCATATAAATTCTCTGTCCTTATCTATTCAAGATGTAGGTAATACATATATTTGCAGATGACATAAGCATATTGATAAATGGAAATAGCCTTGATGATTGTGCCATTAAATTAAATCCAGTTCTAAGCTCCTTGTGTGTTGGTTCAAAGAAAACAAATTGTCTCTAAATCTAGATAAAATTAATGTTATGAAATTCATCATTCACAAATCTTCAAAATCGCTATTAAGTATAGGATATTATAACAGTATACTTCTACGAACCAAATATATCAAATTCTTTGATTTAATAGTTGATAACCATCTGAATTGGAAAGATCTTATCAACCTTGTCATACCTAATCTTAACAGTGCATGCTATACAATACATACATTTATCATTGGATTCAATTGAGACTTAAAAAACTAGTTTATGAGCCTATTTCAGCTCATCAATGAAATATGGTCTTATATTTTGGGGAAACTCAGTTACAAGTGAGTTTGTCTTCCTATTACGAGAGCCGTACAAATAATCACTGGTACAGAGAGCAAACATTCATGCAGAAACTTCTTCAGGCAATTTGAAATTTTAATAACTTTTCCATGTGAATATATATTATCCCTCATTAAATTTTATTTAAGAAATAAATAAAAATTATATAAAATCAGAATATATAAGACAAGAATACTAGACAAAAAGCATATCTACATAAATCAGTTTCAATACTTTCCTACCATCTGAAGGGAGTATATTACAAATGCATTTTAATGCAAAACACTCTTCCCTCTAGCCTAAAAGTCTTAATAAACATAGGTAAATCCTTTATCTGCTCCTAGAAAATATCTGTTTAAAAAGGCTTACAATTCTGTAAAGGAATATATGAGTGACAATATACTATACTGATTTAAAAACACTATAATGATTTTATATAAATGTACATGTAAATATCTGTATAGTAAAATGTCTGTGACTAAGTGATTTTCTGTTTCTGCTTCTCTGGTTTTTGTTGGTTTGGCTGAGTTGTTCTAGGTGTTGCTTTTTCATTTTTATTGTAACCATTTTTGCAGATGTACATGATATATTTAAGGGCTAAAAGAACATGCCTTCAGTTTCTAAACTTCAGAACCCTCGTTCCCGGTGCAGAATATTTCTACTGTACTATGGAACAACAAACACATTTATGAAGAAACATGGTCACCTCTCATTGCAATAATTACTGGCAATAACAAGTAATAAGGTTTAATTACGATCTCTACCACTGATTTAGGTTATGTCAAATTATGAATGTAACGTTATGCTGAGGTTACTGTTATTATATCACAAAAACAAGGCCATACAAATAAAATTCGCACACTTGTACATGTACCTGCAATTGTGAGTTATTAATTTTCACAATTATGAAATCATATATGACAACAAATCTCTTCTGACGTGTCAAATCACACGGCACGCAGGTTTTCCTTCTTCTTCTTTAAATCGGAAAGCAGTTGGCAACACCGTAATGCCCACATATAAATTGTAAATGTAGAAACGGGATAGAGACAGTCATACCAACTGAATGCAATTAAGCGCTATATTCAAACTACCTACTTGATTTGATTTTATTCAATTTTATTTTATTTATTTATTTATTTCCAAAAGAATTAAGGAAATTAAAATAAAGAAATTTTGTAATAATAAAGATAAACCAGCAATGGTTGCATTCGTAGTAAAATATACGGCTGCAAAACATAATAACACATCTTTTAACCAATAGCTTTGATGATGCAACTTTAAAAGACGATAGATATAGTCGAAAAAGTTCATCTATACATTTTTGCAAATCAATTGAAAGAATAAAGCATTTAATAAGCTGAATAACTCTGTCTAAGGCTTCTGAAAAAGCAAATAAAATGTTCATTCTATAGCTTTTTTTATTTTCCATTTTGCTTTCCCTATTCACAATAGTGTGAACTGACTATCTATATTTTGACTGTTTAAGCTGTCTACTACTTCCGCGGTTTAGTGGTTACATTTGCAATTGCCAATCTTGGGATACTGGGTTCAGTTCCCAGTCAGTTCAAGCTGAGTAAAGTTTTATTTTCTGAGTTTTTTCTTATCCTCAGAAGGTGAAGGCTAGATAGCTTTAAAACACCAAGGGTTTTGAGCTCATTCATTGTGCCCTGATTAATTGAATCGTTTATTTCAGAAAGTAGTCAAGCTCCAAGTTTGCCATTTCAGTAAAACAAAAATAAATGTCTAGTATCAGACTGAATGTTTTCGTAGTGGTTTTAATATTTTTTGCTGAAAGTAGTATCTATATACTTCAATACTTTTTATCTAAAGATATTTATTTTGTGCTTTTTAACTTTGATCTAAAAAAAAAAAAAAAACTGAAATGCTTTGGATTTAATTGGTTTCTGCAATAAGCAAATGGAGCAAATATATTTTTATGGCATAATTCTCAAATTTTTGCAGATTTTGTCATAAAATCTACACTTGTGGAAAAAGAAAATATTTGCAATTAAGTTTAGATTACATTGCTAATACAGAGATAATTAAAAGTATGAAATCAGCAATGCCTACTCATCTTGAAAGGAATTAATTAATCCTCATAAATAAACTGCACAGCACATTCTGCCTCTTTAGTTGCCATTATAAAATACTGTCATAAAAGTGTTCATATCCTCCCAGATTTTAGTTATTTAGGTCTTGTTCTTTGTAATATTGATGGGAACTTAAAACAATAACGAAGAAATTTAGGACTCAAACTGAAACATGAACGAAGAGTGTCCAAAAATATTTAGGCTAAGGTGAGTTTTTGTATGAATGAGGTCACCATGTTTTGAAACTTCTGACATCTTGGGAAATATCTTTATGAACAGTAAAATGATTTGTTTTAAGGATTTCAGTATAAACTCCATATATTACTCTGGAGTGCAAAATTCAATCAATTTCTTTCACGAGATGCTTTATAGCCCCACAGTCTCTGTCACATGGTGAATATGGACAAGGAAGTTGTGGGTGATACTGTCAAATGCCCTTTGTCACAAAGATTCATAAAAAATTTAACAACTATGTGATTAATTGATATCATTGTATGATTAAGTTGAACTACACACTCTTAAAACTTCACTTACTTTTCATAAATGTATGGAAGCGGTTTCGACAATATTTATGAAAAGTAAGTGAAGCTTTAAGAGTGTGTAGTTCAACTGAATCATACAATGATATCAATTAATATGATTAGCTTCACTGTGCAAGTTCCAATTTACATTTAAGTAATTATGTGATTCTTTTTTGTCCTTATAGAACATTACTAAAAAGGATGTTGTTTTACCATATTGGAAAACAAAAAAACAAAATGTATCTTCAGTTTACTGCAGAAACTACCCAAGCAGAGTAGCTGGTTTTTGACCTAAACATGAAATTCAACATCATACCTAACTATTACAAGAGGACATGGACTAGTTTGTGCATTAAAATGTGTGTATTCTAACAACAACAACAACAACAACAACAACAATAATAATAATAATAATAATAATAATAATAATAATAATACTTTATTTGCCATTTGGATCATTTACATGATTTCGTCCAGAACATAATGTAAGCAATATACAAGTTTAGTAACTATACTAGATTTACAATATGCCTTATTTAAAGTTCATATATTCACTTACTGATTAAAACGTATGTTGTAGTAGAAAGGCTTTGACTTCTTTATTAATTATTAAATTGTTTTATATTGGTTATTTCTTTAATATTTATTGATAGTTTGTTATACATTTTAATGCCTACATTTGTAAGATAATTTTTTAAAATATTTGTCCTGCATATCTGAACATGAAAGTCATTTTTTCTCTTGTATAATGAGAAAGAATATCTATATTTGTACATAATTCTCCCTGATGTAACATAGAAACATATTCCACCAGAATATCTATATTTGTACATAATTCTCCCTGATGTAACATAGAAACATATTCCACCACTAACTCATTTTTTCTTTTTTTTGGTGCTTAACTGGTTTCTGAAATAAATAATTCAATTCATTTCATTCATTCATACAAACTATATTTAGGTACTCTGATGTTTAAGAACTCCCCTGGTACATAAAAACCATATCATCTTCACCATCATTTCCACTGGCCAACATATTGGTGTCCTATGGGAAACCCAGGCTTAGAAGTTTGTTACAATACTGGCATGCTATGGAGGAATGCCTGCAAGTTCATGAGACAATGGACTGGCAATGGAACAAATTAATAAGCTTCTTCACTATTTCTGTCTTTCATTTTCTAATCACCACCACTAGCAACATTATCATCATTTTTATTTCTTTGGTCACCATAATCACCAGGCCATAACAGGAAGGAACTTTCATATAATCATTTGGACATAATAGTCTGTATATTAGGAACTGCAAATATAACATCAATATAAAACTCAATATATATTATATAATCACTATCATAAAGTGAATGCATTTCAGGTCCTATTATAAGCACTTGTGAATCTTATGATCCAGCACTAACCAACAGACTAGACAAAGACATTAAAACGACAGTAACCTAAATTTAAATATAGAGCCAGAACTACAGGATATTCTGTTGGTGAAAGTCTTTCTAAAAATATGAAAGTGAAGTACTTTTATAACAATGAAAATCAAGAGTAAAATAAAATACAATCAGTCGTGCCAGGACCTTCGCCCAGATGACTCAGACCGTGCCACTGAAGATGTCCTCTGCAGGTGGGGATGAAACGTTTGGACTCCTTAGCTCCAACAGACCATGGCTCCTAAGCCCAGAAGAAACTTCTAGTTATAAGTAAAATACAAGTCCATAAAGCACTAATTACAAAATGAGGGGATTACTTTATTGGCCAGGGTGGAGGATGATACTTTGGTATCTCAGCCTCGCTCATTGCAGGTCATTTGTGCCTATGCTCCAATGGGGAGCCTCCTGGAGGAAGGGATGAGGTGAAGGAGACACTGGATGGCCAGGATTCATGGGTGGCAATTTCATATACCCAGATGGCACCCCTGATATGATTCCAGATAGAATATCAGATGGAATCCTCAAGTTTTATGAGCCCCTCAGAAAATCCACTTCCATTCCAGATGCTGAGTCAGAAACCTTTCCATAGCATAAGCCGCCATCACACTATATCAGCCCCCACCTTTTCCCTGGCAATGTTGACCTTGTAAGAACCAACGAAATGAAATGGCAGAGAGGAAAATTCATAGAATTTAAATATCCTTCCCAGCATTTGTCTAAGTGACCAGCCTACCACAAAAAAATTGAAAGTCAGAATGTCTGGCCCAATGGGAATCAAAATTGGGACTTCCCAAATGTAAGTTTCAATCATTACCACCTGAGTCATCCTGCTTGGCAGCCTGTGATAATTATCATTTGATGACAGGGAAATAATACTGTTGATCCAGTGTTTCTAATTTTTAGATTTTGAAGCCATTGGATACAAGCAATTCATGAAGTTTTATGATAAATACATCTGGATTGATAATACTCAAGTCTAGTGATATTGACATTTAAATATATGTAGGAAGATGGAAGACCGTTGGGAGTATTGCTATTTGATGGACGTATTCTTGTCTATTCTAAAGGGTCATCACAAAATTGCTCTGCAGTCATTGTAAAGCCAAGATTTCATTAGGGAAATGAATTTGGGTGGTAGTACTGAGTGCCTGCAGAGTGTTTAGTTATTGTGTTCACTTAACCACTAGGGCAAGCACATACTCCAAAGTTCAAATCTTAGCAACAGTGGGTGGATTACGTGTTAAAAACTGGTTTCACAGGAAGGAATGTCAGAAATGTAGGAAGACCAACTTTCTGCTGTGTGCACTTGGGTGCACACCACCCAAGTGTGGAGGAACTTGCTAACAACCCTTTACTTTCTATCTTGAGAAAATCAATTTAATCTTTAGGAGTCAGTTTTGTGCATTATGAAATACACCTTCAAAAGATCACAGCAGTCTGAACAGCATCAG
Source organism: Metallyticus violacea (assembly GCA_030762175.1). Lineage (NCBI taxonomy): Eukaryota > Metazoa > Arthropoda > Insecta > Mantodea > Metallyticidae > Metallyticus > Metallyticus violacea. Next base: position 8,618,100 of record CM060842.1, on the reverse strand, counting down.
AAAAATTATAATTAAGTTTTAATTGACATATTATTAGTAAGAATTTATTTCGAGGCAATGCTTAATTTTGCAAGACAGGATTCTCTTTAAACTTCCTTGCCAAATGATACATAAAGTTCTATTAAGTGAAACTTAATCACAATATTTGTAGACAAAGAAATTTAGGTCTGTGATATCTTATTGGTCAGATTCCCTTGGTAATTGTGAAACGTGACAATATGATTCCACTTTTGTGCCACTACTCAAACTCTACAATTTTATAACTTATCAATTAGAATATCAATAACTACAAGTGACCAATAATATGCTGCTTTGAAATTCTGCTTTTACACAGTCAAAAGCTTTTGACAAACTTAAAAAAAATAATTCATATATTATCCTGCTTATTGAGAGCTTGGATTTGCTTTATTAAGTACGTTTATTGTTGATTTGGTTTTTTGGAAATTTATACTGCTACTCTGATATATTTAATTTATTAAATTATTATTGTAGTTGTTCTAGATATATAAATTTAATCATCTTTGAAAGCGTTTGAGTATAATGTAATTGGTCTATCTTTTGACACCTAACATGCTATTCTTATGTTTAAAACTTAGCCTAACTATTAAATCTTTTTTGTATTTGCAAAAATACTTTGGGTTAAAGAATTATTTATAATATGGGTTAATACATCTACAATTTCCCAATTTAAATATTTTATCATTTGATTTGATACTTTATTTAAACCAATTGATTTCTTAGTTTTTAGTTTGTTTTTAACTCTCTTTACCTCTCTTCTCTTATTCAAATACTCATTTTTAATAGTTTTTAACACTTGTTTTTACTGGTGATAACACACTAGATGAAATGATAAATTGGGAAAGGATTTTTTTTAAGGATGGAAGCATTTCAGACCTATATTTAGGGTACCTCCTCAGTATTTTCAATATATGATCACTTGGAAAAATCTGGGGGGGGGAACTGGAATCAAAGAGGATGTTCCAGCAGGAATCGAATGCCAGACCTCCAGATGAGTTTATGCCTTAATGACCTTAGTCACTCATGTTGGTGTTTCAAATATTCCCTTAGAATTCATCTGACTTGACCATTAAACCTGATCTGGCATTAACGCTGAATGTACCATGATTGGACAGAAACATGAGTGGGTGATTCACACCCTTCTGCCCCCTATAAATTAGTTGCATAGCTTCTGACACTGCAGACTGCCTAAGAAGTTCAACAGAAGATTGGTGAAATGTTGGCTAAACTAATCTTTGAGATATTGCCCAGAATGGAAAATCTAGTTGCTAAGAATTCTAAGGTAAGGAATCAAGAAGGTTCTTCAAAAATGTTAAAACTATTTTTCATGCTTCAGGAACTACATGTGTTTATGAATTTTTATTATATTTATTATTGTTAAATGAAATACAGAGAAGATTTCATCAGAGGCTATACAGATAGATAACTTAAAATTATATTAACATAATTTTAATAGCAATTTTTTAAATTCAGCTTATATTACATTTTAAATAAGGGGAATAAACATATGAATAGAAAGTGTTATTTATGATAAACAAAAAATTATAGATGGAAGTCATGTTGCTTGGTTCATATTCATATGTAAATATATGCTTGGATAAAAAATTAAGCATATTTCAGTGCATTAAATCTTTATATATAGTTTGATTTGAAAGTATATTATCACAATGAAATCAAGATAAACCTTGCTGATAAATTTTTGTAGAACTATCACAGTAAATTGTAGGTTATAATATTTAACAATTATTTCAGCCTGTTATGTAGTTTGAAAATTACTTGAATATAAAAGTCAGTCCTTATAAGGGGACTATATAAAGTTATTTACAATTTAGCTAATATATGTATATTGATTTCTGCCTTGCATAATATTATTATTTTGAGGTTTAACAAATATTAAATTAATCAAAAGCAATCAAGTGGTCATCTATTATGTATCAGGCTGAGTAAAATTTGTATGAAATATTTTAAACTGTATCCCATTAAAGCATTTGTTGTAATGCAAGGCTCAAATATGAACAAATAATTTCTTTATACGTAAGCCAAATAATAATATGACATCCAGTTTTTAGATCCAGCCTGCCTTGGGCAATCTCTTGATTGTATTCACATCTTCAATTCTATTGATGGGTCTAAGTGGTGAAGGAGAAGATGGGATACCAATGAGCTGCTCAGTGCTAGAGCTAGCTACCATCTGTGGATCCATGTTGCTGTTATTACTGTTGTCAGACATGCTCAAAGTAACCTCAAATTTAGGAAGTGAAGCAGAGTGTTGGTGTTGTTGAAGCTGATTCTGGGCAGTAGGTGGTTGGCATTGGGTTTGTGGCTGAGCTACCTGAGGTTGTTGGATCTGAGTTGCAGAGGCTCTTGCCTTGGCATCAGTTGACTTTCCTTGAGAAGATTCTGCATCCTTTGGCATTGTCTTAGATGCCTGTGGTGGCGATACCACTGTTTGAGGAATTTCCTTAAATTGTGATTGCTGCTGCTGTTTTTGTTGTTGTGGTTGCTGTTGTTGTTGTTGTTGTTGTTGTTGTTGTTGTGGTTGCTGCTGCTGTTGTTGATGTTGCAGTTGTTGTTGCTGCTGCTGCTGGTGTTGCTGTTGCTGCAGCTGCTGCTGCTGCAGCTGCTGCTGCTGCTGAGGAGCAGCTGATTTTTCCTCTGGTTGGCTAGATAGAACTCCTGGTGCTTTGCGTTTGATTACTTTAGGAGGTGAGTCACCAGGGGCCCTTCGTGCAGGGATCAAGGGACAAGGGTCTTTAGAAGAGTAACTGGGAGGAGATTTGCAGCCATCCTGTGGGCCTGAAGCACCACGAGATTGAGATTGTTTCTTCATGTTTGTAGGACTCAGAGGTCTGTTAGTGTTCTCTGGTTTAGCAGCTGTGCTGGATTGCTGATTATTCTTATTATTTTTAGATGTTACCATTTTTGATGGTGAGGTTGGTCGTGAATGCTGAAGTTGCTGATTGTTTGCTACTGCCAAAAGGCCTCCACCATCTGAACCAGAACCTGAAGTACATAAATATGTAGCTCATAAAGTATAATGTATAAAAATGATAAGAGTTTACTTACACATTAGACTTTCCTACTTTTTCAAAGTTAAGAAAATGCAAAGGCTATTCAATAAAAATTATTATAATATTTTACAATCATAATTTCTCATGCTAAAATTTAACTTTGTATTATTTTGTTAGCTTAATACATAATGCACACATGATACTAGTTTCATTGTTGTCACTTCTGGTTTCTGCCTTTGAGAGATATGCACATTTAGACATATTGAGTTCTGTCTACAGCAAAATGGAGGTAACCAGCAACCATCAATATACTGCTCTGAAATTCTACTTTCACCTCAACAAATCTTCAGTTCAGGTCTATGCAATGATACAGAAGGTCTATAGAGAGTTTGTTCTTCCATATAGCACAGCTTGAAGATGGTTTAAAATGTTTAAAGAGAAAGACCATCAGTTTCAAAGGAAAGAGATACTCAGTTCTGCAGTTTGTGCTCTAACAGAAGAAAACATTAACATCACTGCTATCACTGTAAGAAATGATAATATATAACATTAAGAACACTTTTTGGAATTCTGAAAATTTCACAGGATGCCACCCATAAATTGGTAACTGAAAAGTTTCATATGAGACATATTTGCGCATGGTGTGCTCAAAAACTGTAGATTCCTGAACAAATGGTGTTTGCAAGAAGGTTTGCATGAGGTTGAAGATGATGTTACAGGAAGATGCAGAGTTTCTTTCAAAGGTAATTGCTACTGATGAAATTTGGCACATCAAAAAAAAAAAAAAATCACCGAGGCCTAAGTGGTTGCTTCTGCTGGAAAAGTTATAGTCATCTAATTTTTCGATATTCAAGGGATATTCACCAGCCTGACATACTCCTGCCAAAGCAAAAAGCTCAACTGTCAACTGCAACGGTTCTCTTGATAGTTTTTTGTAACTCCCAAAGTATTTTGTCCATCTGTTCTTCAGGAACTTAAAGCAATTAATGAAGCTTATATTACTGCCAGTTTCTGGTTGAGGAAAAATATGCTTATTGGTGTAAAAGACATCAACTATCTTCTTCTCACAGACAACCCCTGTCTGTGTACAGCTGCTTTGACAAGGAAAAAATTTAAGATAAGCAATATTTATTGTCTTGCAATTACTATGTGTTTGGACATTTAAAGAAGCATTGGGAGATCAGTAATTTGACATCAATGAAGGTGTGGAAGCATTTGTGAGCAACTGGCTGGAAATCCGTTCCTTCTCTTCTTTGATAATCCAATTAAAAAGCTCTCTCTCTTTTGGGAAAAAAATCTGTTTGCAAATTGAAAAATTAGGTAATAAAATTATATGTTTATAATTATATTTTTACCTAATTTGGTTTTAATAAATTACAAAAACAATTCCTGATTTATATTTGATTCACCTCAAGTGTTTACTTAAACTCATCTTGCAAACAGACACATATTACACAATATTTTTCAAAGGTAAAGTGCACGGTAAGCCTTAATGACCTCTCCTTATCCTATCAAGTTTCAAATGTCTAGTTATGAAGGAAGATACTGGATCATATAACAAATTATTTATGAGGAAGTCACTCATATTTCACTAGTTTTATTCCACTTACTTGGACATGTTTCAAAGGCAAATTTCCTGACAATGAAGGAAATTTGCCTTTGAAACATGTCCAAGTAAGTGGAATAAAACTAGTGAAATTTGAGAGACTTCCTCATAAATAATTTGTTACATGATACTATATTTCACTGTGAAAATCCCAAACTATTCAAATTTATATTAAGATACTAGATATTCTTATTTCTCCATAGTTTAGTGTTATCACTTTTGTCTAATGGTAACATACTGTCACAAGATACCTGGTAATTCTCCATCATTATCACTGTTCTTTTGCTTGTCAAAGATTGAGCAGAAACTTTGAAGTTTTATTCTTTCTCATGTTATTAAGAATATCTGAGGGTGACTTAATTAATAAATAAAAAATAAGTGAATAAATTATTTACTCTCACTTCTATACCCAATATCTGTTAGCATTAAATAAATATATACTGAAAGAGATGCAAAGACATGATAGTATTATTTTCCTGAGCAAACTTTGATGCACTTATTCCTCATATGTTTCATGTGAACAGAACATAAATAAACAAATGAATGATTATAATCTTGGTTCTTGAATAAAAGCACATCAAGGCTTTTCCCAGCTATATAGAATGATTTGCCCTGTAATGTATGGTGTCAATAAGTTTGTTAAATTAGAATTACGGTATATATTATTTATGTTTTCTTTCATTTTTGGGGAATATTCCCTCCATCATTAGTCCAAATAATCAGAATTTTGCTATATTCATATTGAAGGAATTCTCTAGATATTCCATTTTTGCTGACATAATGACATGATTCCTGCAAGAATGAATGACATTTTCTTACCATCTTTTCATTACATAAATGGTGAAATTTCTTGCAATTTAGATATCCATTACTTTTTCTGACCATGAAAATTAAATAAAAGAAGAAAATAGTTGTAATGTGCTTAATCATTAAAAATTGGATTTGTGTTTTAAAATTAATTTCATGTCGGAATTAATACAGTGAAGCAACTAATATATTTTTAATTAAGAGTGCTAAATTGACTCACTAGCTAATTAAAAATGGATTTATGATTTTCACCCAACAACTAGCAAATAATTGCCTGCTAGAAAGAAGAATGTCATGTTCTGGCATAAAAAAATAAGAAGAAAAAAGAAGTAACAGTAAAATTAAAATAAAAATGTTAAAAGTTTATGAATTACAACATACCTCCTTTTGGAGGTTTCCAGGAACCATTTTTGTTAGAATTTTTATTTTCCTCAGTCATGTCTTTTAGAAGTTCCATGATGGATGTGCCAGTTGTTTCAGGAAGAGGTATGGGTGACACTCCTCTGGAAGCTCCAGGTGTAGAAAGTGTAATCAGCTTCTTGGCTTGTTCCATAGCCTTCTGTAAGTTCTGCTGATTCTTGAAGGCCTCGCGATTATTACAACGTCCAATCTGAGACCTAAAAGTATTGTGTTTATTATAAAATATTAGAAGCATACACAAGAAATATGAATATTAAACAAACTTCTAAATGTTAAAGTCAAATAAATTTGTAACTACAGTTTCCATTGGTAGGAAGTTCTTAAACATTTTAAATATCTATAGGATTATTTCATAAATTCCTGATTTTTGATCTGTTAATATGTAGATGTAATCAAAATACATTAGAAAAATGAAGACACATTTATAAATTTGGAAAAAATAACACTTTAGGAATATTTGCTTTTAAACAAATTGATGAATCGGCAGTGACAGCTCATTTTTGGACCCAAAATCAGGAAATTAAACCAGAGGCTAAGCTGCTGAAATAACAGAACTTTGCAATAGAGTATCTACTTGTGAAAAAATTTTCATCCTGAAAAATAAAAAAAAACTTAATGATTTTAATGTTCCACACATAGTGAACTCAGCAAGCTCCTATTTGAATCATCAGAAGCACCTTGGAATCCAGCCACCACATCGAATAGTTGGTCAACAGCTGACGATGGGAGCGATTGCATCCAAACATGTTTTAATGTTGTATAAGTAAATGAACCTGAGTCTTCAGGAAATTCCAGTGAATAATCACTGCTGAGCCAGAGACCAAGGTACTGTGGCTAATTAATTGAAAATTGTCAACTTTTTATGTAGAGGTATTATCGGTAAATTAATTCAATTCATATGGGACAGATATTATACGAAACTATTCTTCTACTGTTCCTCAAACCCTACACGACTAAATGAATCCAAGCAATTGCTTCTCTTTTGCTTTTATCATACACACTAATAAATGTTTCTCTTTCAAATGAAGATTAATGAGACACTGTGAAATATCAAGTGGGAAGACCTCAAGCATCCTTCATATAACCCTAACTTGCTCCTTTAATTCAGCCCTCTTAAACATCATCTTTTGCATGAAAATTTTCCCAATGATGAACCTGTAGAATGGGAAGTCACCACTTGGTTCCAGTAGCAATCCAAAGAATTTTATGCTGCTGGATTTCAGGGATTTGTGAAACAATGGAACAAGTGCCTCAATATAGAGTAAGATTATGTTCAGAAATAAAAGTATTTTTCAATCGGTACTCTTGTTTGTTCAAGTTCTATATCCATTTGTAACATGCTTAATAATTTATCATTGTATTATATAAATTTCCTATTTCTTTGTTTACCTAGTGTTATTAATAAATAATGCAATTCATAGTCCACCATCTTATTGTCATTTTCACAAAAATATATGACTAAATATTTTTCTTGCTTATGGCTACTTGACTTCAGTTATCAGCTTCATCATAGAAGAGTCAGTTTTTAATGATGGAGATACTTGCATTTTCATTATTATTAAAGTTAAATAACTCATCTAACATGTCTTCCATTGCAAACCATGTATTACCTGATCCATTCTTCTCCAATCAATTCTTAATACTTTCTAGCTGATTATTACTATTTAAATGTTTCTCCTGATATCTTATTAAACCTTCAATATATTATCTTATGGCATTTGATTTATCTGATATTAATATTTTAGTATCCTATCCTCTCACACTAACTTTCCTAATTCCAGGAGAGCCCATGCACTCACTGGCTGTCTTCTGAGACACACCTAACATTAACTTCAGAAGGATCTCAGGATTAGGTCCATTTTCTTGATACCCTCACTAAAGCCTAAAATTTCAGTTCCATATGCACATCTTGATTCAATCAAGGCATAATACACTTTTTCAAACCTCCATCATTGGACCTATATACATACATTTCCTCACCAATTTCATTACTAATCTACCTTTTATTAAAACACACTTTATCTGCTTTTCTTGTCCATCTGTACCATTTTATACTTACATAAGTAAAATCATTTACCACCTTAATTTCCTTTCTAGATATGAAGGTTGTTCACAAAATAATGCCTCACATTTTTTTTCTCTCAACTATTAAGAAAGAAAGAAAAGTGTGCTGTTTACAGGTTTAAAGTTTGAGCTTTCTTCTGCAGTTGTACATCATTGCAAGCCATTCTGACAGATGACAAAGCTGTTAAAATAGTATCTGTTACAGGCACTTGTTAGGAACAACAAGCGGATTGAATTCTTGGTTCATGAGGGAGAAAATATGGTGAACATAGATAAACATTTGTGCTATTGATAGAAGCACTGTTAGACATTGGGCTAAGCAAGTAAAAGCATCCGGAAATGCAGAAACTGGTCTCAGTGATCTGTCATGTTTCGAATGCCTTGCAATAACCAACACTCCAGACTTGTTGCAATGTGCGGATGCCACTCACAATTGGCCCCTTCAGCTTTCGGTCATTGTTGGAAATGTGTGTGCAATTTTTGAGGCCTTTGGGGTCAAAAGTGTGCTCAAAATGGGTTCCATGATATCCCACAGCAGACCACAAGATTCAGAGGAAGACAATTTCATCTGAATTGTTGAAGTGCTTTGATACTGAGGGGGAGGCTTTTTTATCCCAAATCTGGCACCTTCAGACTTCCACCTCTTTAGAGTTCTTAAAAATCCTTAGCTGAAACTCATTTTAAGGATGATGACAATGTGGTTGATGCATTGAAGAAATGGCTATGCACACAGGACAAGAGCTGGTATCACCAAGGAATACACGCCATTGTTCCATGCTGGCATAAGTGTATTCAAGTTGATAGGGAATATATGGAAAAATAAAATGTGCAGAAGAAACATTGGTTTATAATCTCACCAAATTTCAACTATTTTGAATGAATATCTTAAGAGAAAAAATTATGTGCCATTATTTTTTTTAACAACTCCATAAAAACCATTTTTCATCTCTTCTTAATTTCTTACCTTTTTTAAATTATCATAAACTTTGTTTTACTCTGATTTACTTTAATACTTTATTTTCCATTATGGCATATTTAATCCTATAACTGAGAAAGATGCAATCTTCAGATTATCTGCATAGAGTAAACTGGAAACTCAATATTGTCAATAGCAGGCACATATATTTAATTGCATTTATTTTTCCATAATACTGTCTATGAACAAATTAAACATAATTGGGCTTAATTTATAGCCCTTCCTAATTCCTCATTCTTGTTTAACCTCTGTCGTTAGCTCACCCCCTCTACATTTGATACAAAAGGTACTCTACTGGTACAACTCTTGCACAATGTCAACCATTTCCTTGCTTAATTTCTTCATCCTTAGTTTATACTATAATGCCTCCCTTATAAGTTTGTAATAAGTTTTTCATATCTACAAATATAGTATACACCATACCATGTTTCATCACCAAATATTTATTGATTATTGTTTAACTAATCACTATATTATCCATTGTATTTCTACCCTTTCTAAATTGTGAATGTAATCCTGATTATCTATTATTCTCTTCTACCCAGGATTGTATCCTGTCTACAAAAATACCTGAAAAAATGTCATTAACATTATTGTATGACTTAGTTGAACTACAAACTCTTATTGTCTTCATTTATTTGTTTAACATTTGGAACATGTTTCACAAACCATCATCCACATCCTCAGTTAACTGTCAACTGCTGGATAATTCATGGTGTTCAATGGGGTGCATATTCTACTCTAATGGAGGCGTGATGAACTTAAAATTTATCTTTTCATCCCTGGAAATATTCTGTCATTAATCTCTTCATTAATTTATCTCTTTTTTTATATATGTAGATTTTCTCCTATGTTGCTAATCTAAACTTTTCCCGTTATAAACTGGCTAAATGATTGCTATCCTCCAGCTTTTTGATATACCTTTCCTAATCCTTATCATATTTAGGGGTTTAGTGAGTAATTTATATTATTATTTGTTATTAATGAATTCCTAGAAAGTTATATAACTGAGCTTGTGTTTTAGCTATTAATGAAAAATAATATCAAATGTTTATATTACAATGTTTTGCTAATGCAACTGTATATTCAAAATTGATGAAACCAACTGCCTGTAAAATTGTTTAAGGGTGAACAAAAATTTTATCTTATATAATCTACTAGTAGACATTATCTTTATAGGATTTTTCCATTTCTTTTTCAAATGTATCATATATACCACATTAGTGACTTAATGTTTCTGATAGACTTGGGACTAGATCTGCTCTGATTATTCCCAATAATGATCTGTTGGGCTCATCCAACTTCTTGTCTTTGAGAAATATTGCAACTATAAAATTCTGAACAAAACCATAGAAAAACCATTAACCTATAATCATAAATTTCTACAGCAATCACTTTGAAGTTGTAATAGAAAACATTACTCCTTATACATATAAAGAAGTTGGTATTAGGTGACACTAACTTTCCAATGATTAATTTGTCAGAACATGTTTCAACAGCTTTCACTCTCATCCTCAGCCAGGAACTGACGCTGGCAGGTGACGATGTGACCTCTGGTGGTTCCAATATAGCAAAACTGGAAGTCCATTGGCAGGATGTCAAAATCCATAAACCAACTTATTTTTTAAAATGAAAAATCTTTTCCCATATTGTTAATTCCCTGAGACTGTTGGTAACTTTCAACAATTAGGATTCTTTTGTGATGTTATGGCTGTACATCCAAAAATGATCTGCCACAGAACCTGTTTATGCCTTACATTTCTAAAGTGTTCTTTTCCCTCATCTCCAAATGTCTTGTTTTCTGCCTATATATATATATATATCTGATCACAATCAAAACAATTTATCTGATACACTCCTGCCTTTTCATTGGATGGGATAACTTCCTTTATGGTTTTGTTCAAAAGGTTCCCAATGTTAAATTTATTTTGTGCAGCCAACACAATACCATTTTTTTTTTAAATTTTCATGAAGCACTGCTTCTCCATGTGATGACAGTGGATTTTTTTAAATTTATGTCTTCCTTCATTGTGGAGAGAGTGGTGGTGTTTTTAATATCTAAGTCTTTTGAAATGTCTGACCATATATATGTCAAAGAGTTGAATCCATTGTTCAGGACAATATTGATGATGTACTGGTTTTCTGTTGTGTATTCTTCCTTGTTGAATATGTTGACTAATCTATGAGCCAGGCTGTTTTAAAGACATATGGAAATGTCTTATTAATATATGCTTCTACTGTACTCCTCATGAATAAATTTGCTAGAAAAGCAGAGAGGGTATTACCTATAGCCAAAATTGGAGTTTTGTTGGTAAATTTTTCCACTGAACATAAAGTTTTGATCTATGAACAATTTTGTAAGATGGTGTAATCCTCAATTTCATCTACCAATATGTTCATACTCTAAAGCCATTTCTGTAGTTTAAGGATCAGTCTTTATTTTGGAATACTAGTGAACAAAGATGGAACATTAAAAGAGACAAGAGAACTATCCAGCAAAATCATGCATTGTTCATTTTTTCCACCAATGACAGGAATTGGTGATGCTTTTCTTTCAAATCATTTCAAAGTTTCAAATTGTTTTTACAAACCATTTAACCAAAGAGTAGGTTGGTGCATGCTTTGGTCTGATTTGTGTATTATGGGAAGGCTATAAATCTTAGGAAGCCAACTCTTTATGTGTATAATCACTTTACTTCACTGTTTCTAAAATCTATTAAGTTTACAGCATTACTCGCAATTGTCTATTGTGAGTGAACTATAAGAATCATAAGATTCTTTTAAGCTTTATTTGTGAAATATTTTAAAATATATTTTAAAAAGATATCTTTACCTCCCCTGAAAATATGCATAGTATGTAGAATAATGTCATCTCTAGGAGGAGCATACCTTTTTTATGGCATGTGATAATTTGTCATTCCAAACCAAGAAAACAACATCTATAATACAAAATAGCTTAATGATAACTTACGCGCAGACTCCCTGGACCAGCTGGTCCCATTTGTGAGATGAAGAGTTCAAAACTGCAAGTTTTGCAATACGTCTAAAGCGTGCCAGAGAATCTTCATTTTCAGGTGGCTCCTCATTCAGTTTATCAATTTCTTCTTCCGCAGCCACAGGAGCAACATGGAAGTCCTTCATGAGACGTCGCTCCCAGACCCTATTCTTCTTGCCAACAATAGCTATAAAAGTTATGTTCAATTAATGTTGACACATTTAATATTCTATTTGTGATATCAGAGGTGTTATCTGGTGTCTTTACGATTATAAGAATGTATATAATTATCAATCTTGGATGTTCTTCATAAGTTCTAACAAACCTTTCTCCTTCAGTGAAGCAGATGACACATCCATGCCATTACGTTGGAGAACTTCCAATAGTTCACACTTCATTGCTGAAATCTCTCCCTTCACCTCATTGATGTCGTCTTCAGTTACGGGGTTTTCTTCTGCTTGGCGATGCATGGCAGAAATGTAGCGCCACACTAGAGCCCTCATCACAGCAGTATAACGGTAATCTCTTTCCTTCTCCTTGCGTTCCTTGCGCTACACACATCACATTACATAATTACTCTTAGTTGTGTACATCTGCTTAATTTTTTCTTATATTTGAAACATTGTCTTATGTGCCAAAATTCAATTTATATTTACTGGGATAAAGCCTGAGTTACCTCAAAGGAAAGTAAGCAGTTTAATCTCTTGTAATATTATTTAATTTTAAGGCACCTGAACACCTAAATAATATGCAGTCTTTTCTTTTTCTTTTAATATTTTCTTTATTGATTGCTGTATGATTCTCTTTTCTACTAGCTCATTAAAACCAAATGCAAATGTGCACCTGAAAAAGTCATCATTAGCATAACGTTTTCAATCTTGATTTTGAATATACCTCTTTTAAGATATTAATAGTAATTTTATTGTTGTATATAGTGTAGTATGCATGAAAGAGCATGGTCATGAGCAAGCTTACTAAGTAAGCACAAAAAATTGGGATTATCTAATAGTATGCCAACCATTAGGTGTACATTTCTTAACAAAAGCCTCAAAACGTCTGGATTTTGTAAATCTCTTAATGAATTATAAAAAATTATAGCAGAACAATCAAATATCAATATTGTACTTACGAAGCTGATGACAATGGAGTGGTAATATAACCTAAACTTAGGTATTCATTTTTTACACTAAACTCTACTTATTTACATAAAAGTAAGATGCGTTTCGGGAGAATCTCTCCCATCTTCAGTTGCGCCCTGAACCAGTTGTTTTGAGATGTATATATAAGGTAGACAGGAGAGTATTATGTAGAAGTAGTTTTTTAAGCGATGTAATATATTAACTATAATATCATTATATGTGTGTAAGTTAGCTCTATTTGTTGTTAAAAATGAACAAGACAAGATCCAGGACTGCCACAACTATAGCACTTGGACTTAGAACAATATCATCATTTAAATGTAAACAAAAAAGCTACTGAAAGAGATCCAAGGATTATTTGTAGAATTTTGTATTATAAGCTGCCACTAACAATTAAAAGTCAAAGAGGAAAAAGTTTCAAACACAATTAGAAAACTTCTTGATAGACCAATGTATGTATAGGATAAATGAATTGTAAATATGTAAAATATGTGATGATTATTGTTTAAGGGCGCAAAACTGCTATGGTCATTAGTGCCCAATATAAAATATAGTTGAATGTAATTGTTTGTAGTATAAATGAAAATAACCTACTGTTATATATGATAAATTTGCTTCTTGTTTTAAATTTTTTGATTTATCAATGTATTTTGTTATAAATGTATTCTCTGACAATGCCTGAAACTCAAGTGTAGAGTCTATGGTCTGCAATAAATTATTATTATTATTAAATATTATTATTTTATTATTAAACTATTATTAAATGTAAATGGCATTATGTTAATATATTAAATAAACTGTAATAGAATATCCAAACATAAATTTTAAAAAATTTTCAAAGTTTACAATTTTATCTTACCACCCCAAAATAGATACAGTATGAAAAATTTATTAAAATTAAATAAACAGATTATAGGCCAAGGAAAGCTAAAATCTAGAATTTACCCGATTAGTTGTCAGAAATGCGAAAAAATCTACCAAAAAAAAAAAACCAGAAGTGTAGGCATAAGGTTAGGGAAAACTGGAGAAACATCCATTACAAGCAAATAGAAAAAATCAAGATGACATCACATTTTTAGAATAAAAACCATGAGAAATGAAAAAGCATCAGGTTATTAAAACAGTTCGACAACCAAAGGAATTAAACATGTGGGAAAGATTTACATAAAAAAAAAAAAAAAACCAGAAACACATAACGAATTTTGACATCCTGCAAGCAGACAGCCCTTGATTAAAGTTGATCGCAAGGTGATCACCTACCACCTCAACTTCAATAAATAATCCAAAAGTCATTTAATAGACAAAAGTCCACAAAACATGTCATGAATAAATCTCCAGTAAATGAAGTCTGAAAGTATGTTTTAAATAGTGTAACTCACAAGATTTGATCTTTCTTTTCTCTGGTTTTCTTTTATGCTTTTTTCTTTAATGTCATCTTTTCCAACATTATTTTTGGTGGGAACATGTCTCATTCATTCCCACCTTTTAATTTATAGCTCTGAGGTAAGCACCCAAGTGCCTTAAATTGAAACTTCACAATGTTTGTGCAATATTTAAATAAAAATCAAAAGTCAGAAATATAAAACATGTAACATAAGCCTCTTTTTTATTGAACCCTTTATCCATGAATGTAATTAGTTTTATCTTTACTCTCACCTTGGACGACATCCTGCGAAGTTTGTCCTTCTTGCGAATTCCAATCATCTTCAGAATGTGCTTAGGTTGTGGGAAGATGTTGAAAGGAGGGGGCAGAGTAGCACTTTCCTCAAAGTAGCTCATCCACAGGCGTGTACGAGCAAATTTCCATTCTGTGTCAGAATGTTCCTGTAATATAATTAATATTATGAGCATTCCATTCCTATAAATTAATAACATGATGAAGTGTTATGAAAATATATTTCAATACAAACTTAAATACTAAGTCCACACGACATGAAAATAGAGAAAAATAATATGTAATCATCTCACTCAATAAAGCATTTAATTTACAATTATATCTTACTGTGGAAGTTCTACAAAATTGCATTCAAGTACTTTTCCATTGGTTTAGTGAATGTAAGAGAAAAACAATAATTTCTTAAAAATGAAAAGGGGAGCAATAGGCCACTATGGTAGTGACTGAAGAAAAATTTTTATGTGTAGAACAAACGATCAGAGAAGATCCAAGGTTGAGTTATAAGGATTTAGAGTTGGCTCTTGGGATCAGTTCACCAAGTATTTCTACCATTCTTCATGAACACCTACAAGTGAAAAATATTTGCATGAGATGGGTGCTCTAAGTCAAAGTGAAAGGCAGAAACTCTATAGCATGTCAAGAAATGCTTTAAAGAAGTTGTTTACGATGAATGCAACTTTGTATCAATAATAATTAGGCAGAGTTTATGAGCTACAGTTTCCATTTAGAGTTAAAAAAATTCCATTACCCTCACACTAAACCGCATGAATTATAAAAATAAATAAATTAATAACTATAAAAAATGCCATTTCCTTTTTCTAATGAAGGCAATTTCTAGCAATAGTCTTGAATGAAAATCAATCAAAGCTACATTGCACAAGTAGTCCAAAATATCCACATGACCTGAAACTAAAAGCTCTCATTTAAAAGATAAGAGCTTCAATGTTATATTGAACAAGTGTTTTAACAAGAAAGCAATAAAGCCAAAACAATTATTGCTAACTCAAAGCATTAAAAAAAAAAGTTAATAAAAGTTATACCTTTAAGCCACTAATAACTTGTCAAAGTATTAACCATTAACAGCCATACACACTGCTGTTAGTTAATAATTGTCTATCTTTGTAACTTTAACACCTTGCTCAAGTTACAGCTACTCACATCAATCATAGCATAAGAATTAGACATCATGGCGATGAGGAGGTTCAGCAGAACAATCACATTGATCACAGAGTACGAACCAAACATTAGGAGACCCCAGAAGCGAGTATAGCTCTTGATTCCTGTCAGTTCAAAGCTGTCAATACCAACGCCGCCAAAGCTGGCCCAGAACAGGGACTGTGATGATTCAAACAAGCTGTGAATAGAATAAACATAGTAAATCATTGTTGTAAAAATGAAAATGATAATATTGAAATAAAATATGAGGACTGTTCAATAAAGAACACACATAATTTTTACAGACATTATTTCTGGTACTAAAATTTAACTTTACAACATTTTGCTAGTTTAATGCATAATGTAGACATGATAATAGTTTCACTATTGCCTGTTTAGGTTCCTGTCTGTGAGAGTAGTGTAAGTTGAGACATATTTAGTTCCACCTAAAGCAAAATGGAGTTGTCACACAAAGAATAATATGCCGCTCTGGAATTCTGCTTAATCTTCAGCTGAGTCCTAGGCAATCCTTTGATATCTGTGTATTATTCTCCCAGCATTCCTCAAAAAGAATATTTAAAGGACTAGCTTCTATCCATACATTCACATACTGAAGTAATATAGGTTATATCATTTTGACAGAACTATATATAACTGACATTATTTTAGTTTTAATGGAAAATGGAAAATCTGATTTAGTTATGGGTAATCCTCCTTTACCTTTCTTAATAGATATGTTTATGAGTGATTTTGAAACTCATATAACTGAAGCTTTTCGAAAATGTTTTAAATTTGGCACAGATAGGTTTATGACATATTTGCCATTATATCCAAACCTCTGGCTAACAATAGCTAAAAATTATTAAATTTACAGAAAAGATCCATACAATTTACATTGGAAATTGAAAAGCATTGGTTCATCACTTTTTAAACATTATAAAACACAATAACAAATTAGCCTTTGAATATATAGGAGACCTACTCACAGTGACAAATACACTAAAAATAACAGTTTTAATCCAAAAACACAGCAGCATACCATCCTGAACAGTCCCACATTCAGATTGGTGGTTCTCTCAGTACAAAACAATACAAAGAACAATTTCAATATATCATCTATAAAACACTGCATAATGGTTTCCACAAAATATTAGTGGATAAAGTGATTAAAGAATTAAGGATGTCAAAGAAACAAGTTTCCTATTACAAATAAAAGATCTGCAATTAAAAAAATTCACATACCACTGTAGTACATTAAATAAATTTAAAAATATGTTTCAAAAACACACAATAATTTTGGCTCTTCAAAACATTTACAGTATTAAAAATGTATTTAAATCTCCCTACAAAGATCCTATACAGGAGGTCGGGTATCTACCAAATCAATTGCAAAAAGTGCGAGTGGGTATAAATCAAAGAAATGAAAAGAAATTTTGAAACCCATATTAGAGAGAATTTCAAAAAATTGTTACAAACAAATTGAGAAATCAGCAATAACAGACCACCTGGTCAAAAAACCACAAAATTGATACAAAAACAAAATTATTACACACACTTGAAACTCTTTGAAACTAATGACAAGGGTAAAGATTTGAGTTCAAATCCATTCCATAGTTCGCCCATAATCATTTATTGTATCATAATGTATTGTTCAATTCTCAACTTTGTTGCATTTATTCAGGCAGTCATAAAATGGAGGGCAAACAGAGAACAACATCTTAAGATGCTACTTTCAGTATTAATTCTTTATGCTGAAAAAAATGGTAACAGAAAGGCAGGAAGAGATAGTTCCATGTAGCTGTGAACAATATTTGCTTGTGATGAAATAGAAATTGGCATTATTTGCAACTAAAGTTAGTAGGAAGAAATTCACTGGTCCTTGCAAAGGAAGATATCCTGACATTGAAGAAAAAGTTTTGGAATTCGTACATGAAAGGAGGAAGAACGGGCAACCTGCGACTAGTGAGACCATAAGAAATAACTTTTTCTTCTTTGACCTATGCCAACTTCCTAACAACAGCATGAGTGATGGATTTTGTCCTACATGCTCCAAGATGTAACAAAAATCCTCATATAAATTCTATGTTCTGATCATTTTATGAAGAGGAGATGTTGATCTCTAAGATGGCATATGACAAAATGTCAAAATATTTTTTTACTATTTTAAGTTCCAAATTTGAGATGAGCATTACATATAATGGTCAGTTAGATCGGCATAAATATGGTAATAATTATTTTAAAAAAAATAGCATTTAGAGTAAATGATAGAGAATCAAGCAAAAATATTGAGAAACATAAATTTCATTAGAACATTGAAAGATTATATATTTATTGTGAAGGAATTTCAAGAATTTCATATGTCAAAAAGAAAAAAATTGTATAGAAAATGAATACATACTTTCTTAATTACCTAGTGAGTCAATTTAATAATCTTATACTCCACTTACTGTTGAATTATGTGAAACTAGTTTTGCATAATTCAACAGTAAGTAACAAATCGACTCACTAGATAATTAAGGATATATTAGTCACTTCACTGTATTGGTTCCAACACAAAATTAAATTTTATATTGAATACATACTTTCCAAATCTTCTCCATTTCATACAAGCATCCCCTTGGTTATCCCAATCTGGCATGCCTCCTGGTAGATGGTAACACTTCTGTCTCTCCAGTTCAGCAAAATACCACAAGAGCTGGTTCAAACCTGAGTGTTTAAAACTTAGATCAGTTTTATAGTCAATATATTATACAATAGAGAGGGTTGTTTGTGATCTCTGAGTTCAGATTTAAATTATGTCTTATCATAAGAAAAGCTTTGTCTTCATAATCTATCATATTTATTTGATGTGCCTTCATGTAAGCTATAGGTGTGGACTTTATTTTCCACTGAAGAAATATTTTATGATATACCCATTTCCTCCTTATAAGCCATCTCAGTACAAGGATCCTGTTTTCCAGTGCTCTTTTGAACTTCTGTGCTTTTTTGTGAACAGTTCTTTTGAATAAAAATCATGTGATATATGTCATACTAAACACTCGTATTGTTTCACTTACTTGCGTGATATTTGGAATCAATTTCGAAGACTTTTGTCTTCAAAACCGGTTCCAAATATCACACAAGTTAAGTGAGCAATACAAGTGCTTAGTACGACATATATCACATGATTTTATTCATATAACTTGGCTTCCCTGTGTTAGTACCATATAATTTTTAAAATAAGTTTCTTTTTTAAAAAATGTTTTAATTAAGAACAGTTCTTTTTTGCAATTAAAAATGGGTTTAGCAAAAATCTGGTTCACAAAAAGTATAGAAATCTGAGAGGTAAAAACTATTTCAAAATGTAAAATATCTGTCACATCCTCTCTATTACAAGTATAACTGTTTCCAGTACTCATGGAATATTTCAGTTCTTTTATAGAATACATTTGATCACAGTGGTGCAAGCTGCTCAAAATGCATTGTTATAAGAGAATGCTTCAGATGCTTATCCTGTTTTGTTTACAGAACCACAATTTAAAAACAAAACTGTTATTGAGTTAAATAAATAGTGACTTGCAGTTTATTAGCTCATTAGGAGTGGTTGCCACCGGTGGGACAAACTTGGCACATATACTGATACTTCATTACTAATGCTCTAAATCATCTCAGACATCAAAAACAACCCTCAGTAAACTTAAAAGGTTACAAAATTACAAACTTACCACAAGCAAATGCAAAGAGTACAAGACTGTAGATGAAAAAGAACTTGACAATATCAATAACCATTCTTCCCAGAGAAATTTGCAGGGGTCCAAGATGAGGGTTGATGGAAAACAGATGAACCAATTTAAGAGCACTGTAAAATAAAATAAGACTATAATTATCTCTGTTACTCTAAACAAACTTTAAAAATAGAATGCTAAATATAACAATAAAAATTTAGCACTCTTTACCAAAATTTTGCATATTGTTTCTGTTTATCTCTACCTTAACTTTTTTTAATAGTGTTTAATGCCTGTTTTAAATACTGAGGCATTATAGGCGGTGGGCACTGATGATACATGAGATGAAATGATAAATTGGGAAAGAATTGGTCTATGAGGCAAGTACCATTATATGGACTTTAACAGATGGCACCAGTACTCACTAATTTCATTTGTGATTATTTAAATGAAACTCTTGGCAGCAATGGATTGGATCTACAGGTCAATACCCTGGCCACTTTGCTCCCATGACTTCTTTCCTTTGGATTTCTTTTTCCAAGGATATATGCAAAGTTTGGTGTATTAGGTTCAGTGGAGTCAGAACTAGGATCTTATACCAAGAAATGCAGTGCTAGCTGAAAACAAGTGAAAGCACCAGGAATCTTTCATTAAATTTTGTGTAACATAGTTAGGTGGTGTGGAATATAGAAACCTGCTGCCTTCATTTTGAGCAACTTTTATAAAGTAAAACAAAGCTGGTTCTTGAAAATGTTGTGACTCTAAGTGCCTATAGGAAAGACATTGGTATATTAATGAAAGAGGATCAAATTGCACCTATCTATCTACTGCATAGTGCTGTAACATATAATTTATATAAGTCTGTATGTTTGACATACCTGAAGACATTTGCAGCAGCAAAGAGACCTTCAGCAATTAGTTGTGGATCAAATGGAGCCCATTGTTCCCTTGGAATGTATGCAGTCCCGGGATCAGCTGCAATTTCTTTCTTCTGTTGTATGTATGCAGCA
This sequence comes from Metallyticus violacea, assembly GCA_030762175.1. Classification (NCBI taxonomy): domain Eukaryota; kingdom Metazoa; phylum Arthropoda; class Insecta; order Mantodea; family Metallyticidae; genus Metallyticus; species Metallyticus violacea. Next base: position 8,597,520 of record CM060842.1, on the reverse strand, counting down.
ATTCGTAATACAGCCACGGAAACATATAACATGTTACGGCAGAAATCAATGAAGTTCCACATGTTACGCAAATATTTTTTTATGCCATCCGTATATATCTCCACCATTTCTTCCCATATAAATCCTGTAGAACAGAATAATTATTTCTTATTCAAAAAGATGCACATATAGAAATGAAAAATGACTTAAAATTGTTTATCTTTGAGCTGCAGCAGTAATAAGATATGTACACAGAATAGTAATCTTTGATGCAGAGTTTGGAATTCAAGGCTTAGTTGGAAATGAAGAAAATATGTTAGAGAAAGCTATGTGGTGTATAAATGAGTATAGAATTGGAAGTAAATGATGAAAAAATTGTAGACCCACTAAAACTATGTGAGTGTTGAAACAATTTCTTTATTAATGCAGCCAAAAAAATATCTTCAAACTTTTAAGATAAAAGGGTTTATTTCCTACTTGCCTAAAATAAAGTTAAATTAAACCAATACATAAAACTGAAGAGCTAAATTAAATTAACTAATAACTATATACCAATAACTTTACATTTCTGAAAAATTAATAGCAGCTAGAGTTATAAATTTTGTCAGACTAAACAGAAAAATGTTGATACAGCTGACCACTAAATGCACCTTAAAAAAATTAAAATCATATGGAATTAAAGGTGTAGCAACAAGTTGCATCTTATCTTAAAAATAGAAAGCAGTATGTTGAAGTAGATGCATGTGGATCTATTATAAAACTTAATTGTGGTGTTCCTCTTAGGGCTCTATTCTGCATCCAATTATATTCCTATTATGTACAAATGATCTACCCATACACTTACCATATGCAAAAGCAGTTTTATTTGCTTATGATACTAACATGGTTTTTTATTTGTAATTGCTAAATAAACTTAAAACTACAGTAAATGAAACTAAAACAGCACTACAAATGGTTGGGTAATAATATCTAAATTTAAACATTATTAAACAGTGCACAGACATATTACCTGTTGCCTCTATCTGTATTTTACAGATGTTGTGCTTTCTCCATCAAAAACTAGGATTATTTAAAAAAAAATTCTGATAATCATGCACATTACACTAGATTGGCAAATAATTTGCACCTAAACTCTCACAGGATCAAAAAAAGCCTTAACAGTACTGCTCACAGGGGAATATATATATAATATAAAAGAAAAATAAAATTAAAGTAACACTATTAGCGATGTAATAAATTAACAGTAATTTTAAAACCTTTTAAACAAATAAAGCACTAAGAATGCACTTGAAATCGCTATATTTCAAACTCGTTGAGTTCTTCTATGGCAAGAAGAAGTATATAATAAACTAGAACTTGGCAAGAGGTTGAAGAAATATTTACGGAGAAGTTGGAGATACAAGACTGGGAACTATCATACTCCTTTAGAATAGGTAGAAAAAGAGTGAGATCGAGGCCAATACTTATTAAATGTATCACCATGAAATTTAAATGGATGGTGTTGGAAAATACCAAAAAAACTTAAGAGTACAAAGTACTGAGTCATGGCAGGACCTTCACCCAGAAGACTCAGACCGTGCCACTGAAGATGTCCTCTGCAGTTGAGGATGAAACATTTGGACTCCTTAGCTTCAAGAGACCACAGCTCCTAAGCCCAGAAGAAACCTCTAGAAAATAATTTGTTTTAAAATCAGCATACCAACTATTAGAATTTAGCTTATGGGAAAAGATCTTTTAAAAAATTCCTGTCAGCTCTAAGCATCAGTGCCTGCCAGTTGACTAGTAGCCAAGGATGTAAGGGTCCATAAAAAATGTTCTGCCAATAAATGTAGGTAAGTAGAAAAATAAGAATGTGTAACTGACTCATCAGCTAAAACATATAATTTATATATTCTTCACTGTGAAAATTCTATTAAGTTACATTTAAGTTTTAGGCACCCCAGATAGTTTAAAATATTCATAATTTCATGATATATGGAAATGACATTTAAATATTGTGCTTCTTGCTGAATGTTCTGTCAACAATGAACACTTTCATGAAGATGTGCATTTTCTGTTTTCATAACCAGTTTCTGATGACTTTTCAACTTCATTAGAGGCAAGATGGAGTCTATAAAGTGTTCTTTAAAATCAGGGTAAAGATGGAAACCACAGTGTGCCAAGTCTGGGCTGTATGGTGAATGTTTATTAAGTAAAATTTAGTTTTTCAATTGCTACTCCAGCAGCATTTGAAGCACAAGTCTGAGCATTATCAGTTGCAGAAACACATTTCAGTTTCTGCTTCTAATCATTCTTAATCACTCCTTTATAGTTTGAAGCATTAAAATTTAAGAGAGTCTTTCAAATTCAAACCAGACTTTTGTCCTCTGGGCTAAGAAAGACTGGTGAGAGAGGCGGGCCATAGTGAAGTTAGATGGGGATGTATGGAGAGGAGCGATCTATCGGATACTTTAGCATTGGTTGTTCCATCACCAGTAGCACTATATGTGAGCAAGAGGTTACAGAGTCCATTACACAAAGGATCATCATCTGTTTTCTAAACAAAAAAGGAGACAAACTGACTGAGATTTTGTAAAGTATCAGCAAGGTGGTCCCACATCTTCTCGCTAATGAACAATAATTAAAATATCCTCATCCCATCATAACTAATATTCATGGATGTATTTTTTTCATTTAGCCATTACAAAATTCCAGATAGAATAGCTTTCTAAGATATATGTTATCAAAATGTATATAAATATGCTTCCACACAAATTGGGAGATATTTTACTTACCTAGCACATAAACAACGACAACACATTCTAATAACGTTGGACCATTGCCTCTTTGTCTTTGTAATGCTTCTTCTAATGCTCTTCTCATACCTTCTGTACCAAAAAGTTGTATGAAATGTACTTCCGCACGTTGAGATACCAGAATCAAAATTACTGGAACACAAAAAAATATATATTTAGAATAATTTTCTAGATAAGATAGGCAGAAATAAGTGCATTTAAATGACAAACTATCCATTGTTCTAAAGCACATCATTACAGGCTGCTGTTTGTTAGCAGTCACTTTTTTCTTTTTCTTTTTAGCTTGGATAGTAAAGGACATCAAATTGTTTAGAGTTTTCTGTATTAACTGAAACTTACAAAGAAAGAAGAGATATGAAGAAGCATGGATTAAAAATTTCATAAAAGGTTTCCGCATCAGTTTTCCTGTGGCTGTATTTGGTGCAATCATATAGAGCGCGCAGTAGAATGGGAAGAAAAGAGCAACCTTTGCAATGATCATCAATTTCTGTACAACTGGCATTCGACGAAAGCCTGGCACACCTTCATACCAAATGGTTGCCAGCAATTGTTGAATATTAGGATGGGCAACAAACTGCAAGAGAAAACAGAATTAATTTTTTTCTTTGTTAAAGATATACTAATAGCTCTAAAACAAATTTTTGCTATAAAAAGCATTTGTGCCAAAAAAGCATATCAACAAAATCTTAACCATTTGTGAAAAAGGAGAGTATTTTCTGATTTCTTAAGCATTTAAATGGATTTCTCTGTTATTATCCAATATATGCATTTCCATAGCACATATTTTTGTCTGTATCATTCATTTATGAGTTCAAAATATTATTAATTTAAATGTATTTTAAAGCACATAGCAGCAACAGAAGTTTTAAAAGTATTTCACAAAAATATATCAGCTTATACATAAAAAAGTAACAAATAAAAAGAACTGAACTTTGTGCAAATTTAAAAGAACCATTAAGAGAATTTTTCTTGAATTTACAAAGGAGTTTCTAAATTCAAACATCTTTAAACACTTACTTAAATGTAAATTGGAATCTTTAAATCTTTAACACTTGCTGATTAGTTTGCATACTTATCTATGAACTTGCATACTTCTTATCTCTATAATTTGTATATTCAGTCCATAAATAATATTTCTTTGTATTATACCTATTCTTAGATCATTGATAAATTCAACAATAACAAAGTTACAGCAACAGAAAGAGTACATTACTTGAGACCTTATGTGTTTTCTGCATAATATATAGTTTTCAGAGATCTCAAATGGGGGAAGGAGAGAAGAATATTGTAAAGAAATGTGTGGTCTACAAAATTACATAAAAAATAAATCTTTATCCAATAACAAATTTCACTGCATAAATAGAACCTCTATAGTTAAGTTTTCTGTATTCATTTTCTTGGCAGTGTTTTATCATATGATGAGAATCTACCTTTACCTGAAATAATAATAATAATGAAGAAAGGATCGGGATTTGATAATAGAGTATTAGTGTCAGAATCAATTGTTATTCTGTGAAACACTTTTCAGTGTTTGTAACATTTTACAGTAGTGAAAAATGAAGAACTTGGAACTTCCAGCCAGAATTATTCACAGCAATTTGACTAAACATTAAATTTTGTATTACAGCTCTGGCCTGTGCAACTATTATGCACGTGACTTTAATTCACAGGAGCAGGTGGTGCCAGCACAATAGCTAACCACCAAATCAGCAACTTAAACTTTAGGATCAATAGTAAATATTTCAGAATGCCTACTTTGTCAATGGTTATTATTAGGGTTATGATGGGAAACATATGCCTGATAGCTGTTTAATTTATTAAAGAAGTAGTAATAAATGTTCTCAGTTTTCTTTCAATCATACCAGACATTTGAAGAAGAATACGGCATTAAATGCAATTTTGTGGTATACACACTTAGAATTCATTCCCTACTATATATTCTTATACTGTGGTTTCAACACTGAAATCTTTAAATACTGCATTTGACCAAGTTGAAAAATGTTGAAACAGATTATAGCTACTTATCTAGATATGCATATTTTTATGCAGGCTTGCTGATGAGTTTGCTTGATTGATCCAGCCCATTATTTCACTATTTCAAATCCTATCATGTACATCATGATACTATACACTTTAATTCCTCTATGGACAATAATACAGATACTCACAAGCCTGACAGTCAAGGGTTTTGTAAAAAAAAATTGGGATCACTATTTATCATCAAGAAATTGCACACCAAGCCTCTACCTTCTGCAGGTGCAGCAGCAATTCATGTAAGATGTGTGGATTGTGTGTTGTCCAATATATGTTATTCTGACTTGTGATGTAACCTTTAAGATGAAAATACACCTCATCACTAAAAACACATTATCCAGGAGGTTCATCCCATTACTCAAGATTTCACAACAAATGAATGTGCATGATAAAATGATCGCACTATATATATGTGCTTGACTAATCCCATATCTGTCTGTTAGATTTATCGATGATAAATGTATTTAATTTACTCCAATTTGTAACTTTGTTATTGTATTGTATTATATGGTAGGACCACCTCCTTGGCCTAGTGATTAGCATTGCTGACTGCTGCCCGGGAGGCCCAGGTTTGATTCTCGGCACCTACTTAGGAATTTTGCTAAGATAAGGAGGTCTGGGGTCCACCCAACCTCGTGAGGACAATTGGGAAGCTGCCTGATGGAGAGGTGGGGTTCTTTGATCATGAAAACCGCGATATAGCGATCAGCGGGATGCAGTGTATGATCACATGCCCTCCTGCATTACTGCACTCTACCAATGAAATCATGTGATGGTAGAATAGGTAGAAGATGCAGTGATTGTTGAGATAAATCTCAAGCCCACATGGGGCTGTAAAAAGGCTTCACAGAGAATTATATGGTACATTCATATTATTGTATTCTATTATATAGATATTAATGATTAATAATAGTGTAACATAGATTTTGCAATTTTTGTAAACTTTATTTAGTATTATAATTAATTACCAGCAATGGTATGTCCCCAAAGCATGTATATGATCCATTGAACATGTTAAATAAATACATTTACATCACATCTACAGATTTCATTTCTAGAAACTTCAATCACATAATTTAATTCTCAGCATTCCTTTCCAAAATGCATGAAATGCTGACTAACCTTTTTCTGCTTGTAATGAATAGCAAGTTCAAGCCTTGCCAATTTCATGTGCTCTCCATCTTCATATGGAGGGCTCTCAGGATCATGATTAAGTATAATGGCCAGTTCCTGAGAATCCCGGGACTGATGGAGCAAATCCACAGCAAACTGTTGACATTGACGTCGTAATTCCTGTCAAACAAAGCAACAACAATGTGTTACTAGTAGTGAAGGAACAACTCCTTTGCTAGCATGAGCCTGAGGCAAATTAGAGTACATGACATCAGAGGGGGGAAATTCAGTTTGGGGCTACAATGCAGAAACTTGCTGCTAAACACTAGGTACAGTTCACTATCAGCTACATCATAGTCAATGTTAAAGTAACTTCTTGTCCATTATAGCAAAAGTTCCATTACTAGTTACTAGTCATTTTGCATGCTATAACTTTAAGTATAAAGCTACTGATGAATAAGGGATATAAGTTCATCCAAGAATTATAAGAGATACTATATTTTTTTCTTTTCTTTTTTTTTTTTTCTTTTTTAATTAAAATATTGTAAGTTATCTTATATAGTATTTACTTATTTGTTTTAATTATTTTCATGGTTGATTGTTAATCAGAAAGGACAATCTGCATGAAAAATGACTGGGCCAATAAACTAATTTACATGAGCTTTTTTTTTTTTGAATGATTTATTGGACGCTCTTTAACAGCTCAGGTCATCAGCATCCCATTCAACTCAGGGCATGAAACAGCCCACAAATTTTGCTCAGAGGCCTCTCTTTCAGGCTTGAGGTTCTTTTTCGTGCCGTAAATGTACGACACAGGACCCACGGCTTTACTTCCCTTCCAAAGGAAGCCATACTTAGGATTTTTACGCCCCGAAAAAATCCATCGGTCCTGGCCGGGTTCGAACCCGCAATCTTGGGTTTAGGAGGCAAGTATGGTAAACACTACACCACCAGGACTGACTTACATGAGCTGAAAGATACAATTTTTGACAAATGCTGTTTTGTATGAATGAATGAATGAATGAATGAATGCTTTATTCTACATATTTCCTTTACATTAAGTTTTACAATTAGTGCAAATGTTCTTAGATTGTTTGTTATTGTAAAATCTTAAACAATTAAAACCCTGGTGTATGTAACAGATCCTAGTTTTTTCTAACTACACATTTTTTATTCTTATTTCTACCATTTCTTCAATTTCTACATTATCTCCAAGTCTCTCTTTCCCTTTCTTTCACCATTTTTCTCTTATCTTTCCTACATAATTACCAAATTTTCTCAAAAACTTGTTTTTTACCAATTCCAAAAAAAAAAATTTAATATCAAAATTTCTGTCTGTAATTTATTCCATTCTTAGTCTGTTACTTCTCTCCACACTTCAGTTTTTGAACATACAACTATAAAGGTATATTTTTTCTTTTTTCCACATAGTGGACATTTTTCCTTTTATACTTTTAATCCACTTAACCCTAGTATATACCTATTCTACCTGAAGCAAATCCTTCTTTTCCTCTTTTGTTACAATCTATATATTTTTCCTGCTCCCATTATTTCTTATTTTCTATTATATTTCAAGGTATCTTTGTCTTGTAAACTACTCCATATTTCTTGCTTATCAATATCATCTATCCTTTGTTTAACTTTATTCCATAATTTCCAACTATTGATTATCTGCTGTTTATCCAAATCCCCTATTCCAATTTCTTGGATCATTCTTTTTATTTGAGATAACCAATTTCTTTCCCATTTCAGATTCTCTTGTGTCCATAAACAATCTTTAACTATGTCTCCTTCTTCCCTATATTCTATCACGTTTAATTACCATATCTTTCCTACGAACTCTTCCCAATTCGAGCTGTTTTGTAAAAATATATATTTTTTACAGTTTTTCATCTGTTATAGCATCAAAGGTCTAAAGATGATGAATGCTTGATGAAATGAGCATGTAAATCAGCCCAGAGCTCATAGTGCTTAAAAGTTCCTTTTTGAGGGATATGGAAAAATTCCAGAAAACTCCTGATCTTGCTCATTTGGATTACTATCTGATCCTGACACTGAAAACTTTCCTGGTTGGACACATATTTAAGTCAAATAAAGAAGTCATATAGGAGGTAAACAAATATTTTGAGGGCCTCAAAGAAACCCACTTCCATGAAGGAATTATGAATCTTCAGAAATATTGGAACAGGTATGTTTAACTTTGAGGGGATATGCCAAAAAAATAAAGTAAGTTGCAAGACTGAACTTATTCTCATTATTACTCTCATATCAAGAAAATTCTTTATATTAGTGACAATTCAGTTTTTTGGCTTGGGCTAAAATTTCTTTCAATAAATCCATCATATATGAGCAAATGTTCAGTGGTAAATCTTCACTTGAAAACACAAGGCATACAAGTCAGACAGTTCTCTGGCTCCTTCCAGCTGAGTACAGGAAGCTCACTAGATTGATGAATGCCAACTAGAGGGTTAATTATTTATTAAGTGTTTTGCTTCTTTTTTAAATATCCTAATAGCTTTCTTTTGGATTATTAGAACTCATTTATACTTTTCCCATTGCTCCACATTAAGAAACACTCTGGAAAAAAGGCAAAATAAGCAATCTGTAAACATTCTTATAGCAAAACATTTTTTCAATTTTCAAGCAAAATACTACATGATACTTGAGGCTTTCTCAGCATATGCTATGCATGATAAGCACTCAAGTGATCATCCAAATAAAAGCTTGCAGGTGGATTTCCAATCTCTCATTTCTATTAGACACCCAAATGATTTGGCCACATAGAACCAATTATCTACTAGATTTTCTTCAATTCATTAATAACATCCATTCAAAAATCATGTTCACTATGGAGCAGGAGAGAAATGGCCAACTTGCTTTTCTGGACATCTTGGTCTACAAGAAATCAGATGGTTTCCTCAACCACAGAGTTTACAGAAAACTGAGCACATTGACTTATATCCAAGGAAAGAGAATCACCATTATCTGGCCCAGAAGAAAACTATTTTTTCAACCCTTCTGCACCAAATATTTCTGGAGGAGCCACCTTGGTTACTGAAATGAAGCATCTTCAATAAATTTTTAAACAAAATGGTGACACATACAGAACGTCAAGACAGGACCACCCATCTAGGCACAAATCCCCCTTAATCTCAAACAGGATAAAGAGGGTTTATATCCCATATAATAGGTCTCTTTCTGCAAAAATTGGAAGACTGCTTTTGAAACATAATATCAAACCAATCCTCAAACGACCACCCAAGTTGAAGCAACAGTACAGCTCAGGGAACGATGACTTAGGTCTCAGGATCCCTGGAGTTTATAAGATTACATGTGAATGTGGCTATGATATATTGAACAAACCTCTCACACAGTAGAGGAATGAAGGAAAGTACACCAATGCTGCATCCATCTTGTATATCCAGAGAAGACAACCTTAGCACAACAGCATTTTGACATGGACCACAAGATCAAATTTAACAATAGTACTATAGTCAACAAGTATTGATGGTTTTTAGAACCTTGTCATCAAAGAGGACTTAGAAGTTAAATCAGAATTAGGGATAAAGAATTTCAAACCAACTTTGCAAGGAAACCTGCTACAGCCAGTATTAGGCAGGCAGTGAGCAGCAGCTCAATTGAGAGGCAAGGTTTTGCCCTTGTGTCCTGATTAGCACAGAACTGATGACATCATACATTTTCTAGCTTTTTAAAACAATTAATTAGATTTATTTAGAATAGAATATTTATTTGAATCTTTCATTACAAAAAGTATAAAACATTATTAATGTTTTCTTACATTGAGACTGACCCAACTTTTCTTGAGGCCCTAACATGTCAGGAACTCCCTGGTTAGAGTCCTGTTTCATCTAACTTTTCCTATTTTTCTCTCTTCACTTTCCTAATCCATTTGCCCCTTACTCTTCCTAAATATACACCAATATTCCTACTTCTTTCCCACCCTCTAACTGTCAAAAATTTTATTGCTACAATATTGTTTTCCATTTTATTCCATTTTGAATCCCATATACCCTCTCTTCAATTGCTTATTTCCTTGCACTGCATCAAACAATGAAATATACCCCCTGTTTCATCACATATAACACAAAGTTCCTGATGCTGTTTCTAAATGCTTTAACATACAATGCCCCTGTTCACATTCTGCTTATCACAGCTGTCAACATACTTCTCCCTACACCAATCTTTCTTTAATATCTTATTCAATCTCAAAGAATTTATTCTCAAAACTTGACCATATCTCCTATCCTCCTCCTTATTTTCCTCCAAAACCTACTGAATTATTTTCTCCCTTCTGCCGTACATCGCCCACACTGATCTCTTCCATTGTTTCTTTCACCAATGATTGTTCAAAACTGTTCCTTGGTGTTTAATACAAGTTTAAATTATATTATAATTCTCTAGTTTCAGATTACTAAACCAGTATTTCAGAACTCTTTCAGCAACCATTAGACTTATTTTTTTTAGTTACACAACTGTAGACAAATACTGTCTTTGTCACACTTACACTCATAAAACAAATTCTTAGAAACTTACCAGATATTGACTCTTGCACTCCTGTTCTGCAAATGCCAAATTTCTTAGCTCCCATGACAACTCAAAAGCAGTCAGAATTGGGTCATTCGATGACAGAGCTATCAATGAAGGGCTGGCTAATGCCTTATACTCATTTAAACGAGAGACTGAAAATCTCAAGGAATCTTCTTTGCATCCTTGGATACATTCTTCACAACCACACCTAGCATATAAAAAGGTAGAATTACCATGCAAGTAAATAGCATGCATTCTGCATAATCAAGATTAATAATATGTTTGTTAATTTTTTTCAGGCAAATTTAATATTAATAAAATATAAAAAACCAAAAATTATAAACTTCATTCTTATAGAATTCATTTTTATAAAGATCATACTGTTTCTTTTCTTTTATAAAGATATTTAAATTAAGAGGATCAGTTAAATGAAAACACAAAATCAGCTGCCAAAAATTTGTAATATACCGCTATGAGGGAAAATTTTGAAGTTAATGCATTTGCTCTGCTATGTTTCACATTCTGACACACTCTTTAAGAGAGGTAAGCTTTATGTTGACAAATAAATGAAAGGGCCCAATCAATACCTGGCATAATGTCCTTAAATTTGTCAATTTTCATGACATCTCTGTTAAAGGGATATTTCACAAAACATCAAATGTACTCATTGGGTAACCCCCATCACAACATATTCAAATGCAATGCAGTTCATCTTCAAAATGTTTAGATAAACTTATCTGCCCACCATTTTTCTTCATACCAATAACTGCAACACTTCTAGCTATGTTAACTGCACATCTTTGTAAGGCAGACTTAGATATTTCTGTCTCTTTGCTGCTGCACATATAGACATTCCATCATGAACAGCCTGCACTGCCTTTTTTATAATATCCATGTTCACTGGTAAGTGAATTTTTGAATGAGGGTCTCTCTTGCATGTTCTTACATTGTCCCTATTGACCCCAATTTTAGGTTAAGCAGTTGCACTTCTCTTCAAAATGTAAATAATATCCGATTCAATTTAAAATTCTTCTTGGAAACTTAGGAACAATTTTTACGAAAGAAAGTGAAGTGATGTACAAAACATATAAATGCAACCACTAAGCTTCACTTCCCAAGCAAAGTTTCAAACATGGGAGGAAAAAAAAAGACAGACAGAGAGAGAGAGAGAGAGAGAGAGAGAGAGAGAGAGAGAGAGAGAGAGAGAGAGAAGAGGAATCAAAATAACAGCTGACTGACGGTCTACAAAGCCTAAAAATAAAAATGATGTTGTCAACTTTATGACTTATTTATGAGAGTCACTACAAAAGTTTTGAGATGAGGAAAAGTGAATGTTGTCATGCAAGAGTAACAGGACGAGGAGCCTAGGTCGCTTCCGTCGCCTAACGAAGTTTCCTATTACAGTAGGAGATACCATTTGCGGTTTGTCCTTAAGGCTGGAATGAGGTGAACAACATGCCTTTGTGTATCCCAGAAGACTGCGAGCATCACTTTAATGGAGGATGGTATCACTTTAAACTTTATTTTTCAAGGCGACGTAGGATGTTTTCACTGTATTGACGGGCTGATAATGGTAAACCCGAGACTCATCAGCTGTTACATTTCAGGGTAGCATTTGGTGAAGTTCATCGTGGTAGCGATTGAATAGTCCCAGACACATTCTCTGCATTTTATATTGTGCGGTCAGCATGCATGGCACCCATCGTGCCAGACTTCGTAAAACTTTTAACTTGCCATGCATTATGAGGTAGGTCAGGCCATGTGAACAACCAATAGCAGCGTTATAGTGTCTGTACTTACCCTTCTGTCTGCTTAAGTCTTCAACTCGTTGCAAATTCGTCTCTGTGGCAATCTCCGTTGGCCGGCCGCGCAGTGTTGGTCTTCGATACGTGTTCGCCCTTCACCCAGCTTGACGCGACAGGCACTTCTCACCGTAGATGTGAAGCTTTTCAAATGAATATTCTTTGATTCCATACCTACTGCTTACAAAAATCAAACAACTGAGCGCTGCTCGACGGCTGTACCCTCACTCAGAGGCGCCGCTATCTTGTAACTGCTGTTCCGCTATTGTAAACATTGATCGTCTGTGTCAAATGTCACCAATTGCCAGCGGACTAATGTTGCCATTCTAGTGGTAATAGCCTCGGGTGCCTCATTCACACATATAGTACCCCACATCAATTTGTAACTTAATGACTTACTCTCGTATATATCATATACATACTTAATATCATGGGGCATAGGTAGAGTTGCCCCTCGGTCCAGCAGAATTTTCAGAATCTCGTAGTTGTTCCTATGAGCAGCAAGAATCAGGGGGGTGATGTCTGGTGTGAAAGATGCTATGTTCCAGTCCAATTTCTGCCAACTCTGTGTGCAAGAAGTCATTCATTAGTTTTATTTGACAATGGGATAAGTGATACAGGCTGCTAAAGTTCTGGTAATTATCTTATATGAGTGAAAAATAGAGCAGATTGATGGTTTAAAATTAAAATATACAGAATGATTCACCTAAATTAACACCGCTAATATTTCTGAAATGAAAGTGTTATTAATGCCAATACAAAGATTCTTGCAATTATTAGAAAGTGTGTCTCTAGCACAAAGTTATATTTTTAAAAATGGAACAATGTGTATTGTTTCAAGAAAATAAAAACTAGTTGATTAGGGTGTTAATGTATACTTTCGCAACATTCTACCTTAATTAATTTACATCATATGCAGAACTCGCATTTTCAGACCACCTTTAGAGAATTCCTATGAACATTAGGAAAAGCAATACATTTTCCTAATAGTCATGTCTGTTTGGTTTGGTTTTTGTCTGCCCCATTAACGAGTAACAGTAAAATATCCGTACTGTTTATTTTGCAATTTATTTACACAAAAGTGTTAAATAACTGCGTCGTTTTTCTATACAGTCTCCTTCCTTTTCTATGCACTTGGTCCAGCGGTTCGCCAAATGGTTTCAATGTCTTGCCGGCCAATTATTTGTTACATTGTCATGCGACAATACTTACCTTCCCTTTAACTACTTAGGTACCAGACTACAAATTTAACTTGCCGTACAAACAGACGATCCTGGTGCTGCAGTCACGCCTCCTTTCACGAACGGCAGCGGAGAAAACCGAATTCCGCAGTCACGAAACGGCTGATGGGTTAGAAAGTAAAATGCTGGTCTTACTGTCACATATAGCATGCTGAACTCAACACAAATGTGTAGGTAGGACGAATACATCACACGCTCAAATATATCTATCTGTATAGAAAACATGTGAGACGTCTGGATAAAGTAATAATCGCTCTGGTGTCATTTGTTAAAGACAAACTGTTCGACATACCCATTGTGCTTACGAAAGGGGAAAGCAGACCAGCAAAGCGAAGGACATTCATCATAAGCAAGTTTGAGATAAACAAGGATATATATTAAGGTAGATCCCATTCTTATCTAACGTGGCCGAGGTGTATTTTGTGCAATACAATGATGCGCAGTGTAAGGGCAAATTAATCTGCAGTGAATGTAATATACGCATGTACAGATACTGTTGCACGTGCGTTTATTCCAGTATTAAATGGAATATGTGTGAACACATAAACAGCATATGTCAATTACAGGACCGCTATGAACATTCTATAGGATATGCTGAAGATATGTATGATTTTATAATAGATACTGAACATGTTTGTGTTCTCGATGAAAAGGAGGAAATATTAGCCCAAGTGAGCAAACAAGAAAGTCCCAAAGGTTCTGTGTCCCTATCAGAACAAAAAGAAATGATTGCTTGCGAGTTTTCGGATATAATTAAGGGAATTTCCACAACAGCAGAACTTGAAGTTGTGAAGAAACTCAGAGCATACTTAAAGGCAACATTAGCCGCGATTCATAGCCAAAATGAACAAGTGCCCATTCCCAAAACTAAAATGTTCCAAAACAAAAAAGTACCATTTTTTTCCACAGAGAAAAATCTGATTGCATTCCTTTGCAAAACCTGATACAACGGAAGCCATTATCATAACGCTTTCTTTGCTGCAAGATGAAAAAGAAGTCATTAGTGGCGCCTCAAATTAAGAAATATCTCCATTATACAGTTCGGAATATATGCAAAACTTATATGCTGTTAAAAGCGCATGCGTTTCCCTGTATCATTTGCTTTACGTGTTACATTGCTACACTACAGTTTCCCATTTGATTTCGCTGTATGTGATCAACTACTAACATGCGCGATTGCTTGTTTCTGTGCGTTATGACTCGACTATTATTTGCATTTATTGAAGTCACACAACATTTGTTCGCAACTATGAATCATTCCTTGGAATTGGACTCGGTTTTCTCCGCTGCCGTTCGTGAAAGGAGGTGTGACTGCAGGATCGTCTGTTTGTACGGTCAAGTGAAACGTACCGCTACAGCGTTCGTATAAGTTTACATTTTGTTTCTTTTACATAGGGTACATTGTCATGCTATAGAAGTAGGACATGATATTGTTTGCTAACGATGAAAAAGCAGACATGATCCTAACGAATGGAGTAGGTGTTAAGAAGGCCATGCTTTCTTGCACTGTATATCCAGACATACATTCAGGATAAACCGCAACATACAGTTGACAACATTCCTAAATTGTACTTTTTCTTTTAGAAAGTTTACCACATGTCGTTACCTGATGGTACTCAATGTTAACACTATCTGAAATGTAATGGGTGATTTTTACTTCGAGGGAAATCTTCAAGCCTAACAGTCGGTCGGTAGGCCGGCCTAGGTTGGTACCGCGGTGAACGGGAGTCAGAAAGTCCGCAGCTATTATAGTCGCCTAAGTTATTACTAACACATACAAAGTATATTTGCTCACATTATCAAACAAGAAGATGCAGGACCTGCCTCCCTTCATTTTCCATACATTTATGGGGGGAAAAAAAAACAACAAAAAAATATTACCCTCCGTAGTTTCCTCTGAAAAATGGAAGAAATTTCTTGTTGAATATTATTCTTCAGTTCATTTGTTATGTATGAACTTGTCTTGTGCCCTTTTGCCTTTAACGCCGGCCAGAGATACAAATCGCAAGGTATTAAATCGGGGGATCGAGGAGGGCCATATGTTTTTAAATGGTGGCGCTATCGAATTATATTTCATGAACTGTATGCAAGAAGATATGGGCTGTATGTGCCGTTGCACAGTCTTGTTAGAAAGTGGCGAACCGAAGTTCCCTCCAGGTAATTCTCGGAAAATGGGTTGCAAAATATTCTGCACTTAGCTATTACTATTAACTGTTTCTTTAAAAAAAACGAGTTTATTATTCTGTTTCCGCTAATTGCGCACACATTTCTCATTCAGGAACTCCTCGTGAAGCAGGTTAAGTATTTTCTGAGCTCCACGATAGCTTGTTTTGTGAATTAACTTACCCACTTAGGTAGAGGATTAGATTATAATTTTTTCTTTCAGACACACTATTAAAAATCCATTTACAAAATCTACTCCTGAATGCAGGGTCACCCGGTTTAAGTTCTTACACTACAACATTTTTATATGGTCTTAAATGCAGTAGCTTTGTGGCTGTAGGAACAGAGGAATAGGAAATTCCCGCTTGCTGAGAAAGACGTCGGAGTGATTTTTAGTGGAAAGTTCCAGAGCATGTTCAAAGTTTCTTCTGTGAGTACTGCACATGGCTGTGTGCGCTTTATCAAGAATACTTCCCTGTTCATGAAATTTATCTATAAATCTGTGAGTCTAACTTCGACTTGGAAGTTGAATATCAGGGAATCTCTCTTGAAATAATATCTGTATATCAATATCGGTTCTGCACGTACCTGAACTTAACTAATGCACTGTATCACCTAATAAATACTTATATACGAGGGTTGGTCCATAAGTTTCCGGTCTCGCCGATAAGGATCATCGCCTTCATAAAAGCTTTATTTGGTATCATACTTTATCTGTTAAGTAAATAATTGCAGCGTAACTTCCGCTCCGCCGTGTTCAGTTATTCAGATATAGTTGCTATAAGATTGTGACATGTTCAAAATGGAGTATCCAGCTGTTATTAAGTTCTTCACAAAAGAAGGACTTACTCCATATGAAATTAAGCAACGATTGGACGATGTATATGGGGAAGCATCCCCCTCATATTCTACCATAAAAGAAAGGGTTAAATTTTTCGAATGGGTTGAGAAAACATTGAAGACGAAGAGCGTGCAGGTCGGCCCTTGGAGGTGCTCACTCCTAAAAGCATTATTCTTGTGGAAGGAGAAATTATGAAAGACTGGCGGCTCAAAGTTACAGAAATAGCAGCAAGACTGGACCTTTCTAAAACAACAGTCCTTCGAATTATTCATGAACATTTAAACATGAATAAGGTTAGTGCAAGAAGGGTGCCTAGACTTCTTTCCTCAGTCCAAAAGCAACAACGAGATCTGTTGTCAGACATTTTTGGAGCTGTGGCGTGGCAACGAGAGAGAAGTTCTGCAAACAATTGTTATAGGAGATAAAACTATGGTCCTCTTCTATGATGCCTTCTCCAAAAGAGAATCAATAGAGGGGCGTAAACCTGGAGAAGCACCGCCTGTAAAGACCAAGATCGTTCAGTCAACCAAGAAGATCATGGTCACATCTTCAAAGAGAGGAACACCACAGTAAATGGGGAGTACTATGCTGGCCTACTGCACAGACTACGAGCTTCCATCAAAGAGAAAAGGCGAGGAAAACTGGGTGATGGTATGTGATTTCTTCATGACAACAGCCTGTACACATAGCCCTTGTTGCAAAGGCAACTGTGAAGAAATGTGGCTTCATGGAGATCGACCATCCACCCTATATTCCAGATCTTGCTTCCTGTGATTATTTCTTCTTCTCAAAACTCAAGAAGGACCTTCTTGGAAGGAAATTTAAGTGTGAGGAAGAAGTGATGGATGCTGCTTTTGCCCATGTTGCAGACAAGACTTCTGAGTATTTGGGGGTTGGTTGAGGTGTTAATTCAAAGATGAGAAGTGTATTTCAATAAAGAGTGACTATATTTAAAAGTGAAGTATAGTTTTTGTCTTTATCATACTTAGAAAATGGTTAGGCCGGAAACTTATGAGCCTACACTCATACACTGTCACAAATACATAAAAACACGTCTTACGAACCTCCTTTCCGGCTCCCCGATTGACTTTCAAGCGAGGGAATGAGACAAGAACCGCAGAATTCGGTCATCTGCACGTGGAGCGGTCCCGGAAAGGAAAATCACCCAGTTAGAGTTAATTTAAACCTAAAACTTACGTATGGTTCCCCATCCTTGTGGATGATTTCTTCATGCTCGAGCAGCAGTTCAGAAGCCTCGACAAAGCCGACGCTGATGGCGTGAAGTAGAGCATCCTTGGTCTCGACTCCCATAACCACAAGTAGTTCCACCATTTCCAAATTCTCTGCGTCAATTGACAGGTTGAGGGCACCTCTCCCAAGAGGATCCACACAGTTGATGTTGATGTGGCGTTTTCGAGGTGCCAACTGAAGCATCCTAAGTGATCAAAGCCCCGCTGCATCAATCTTTTATAAGTACTTATTAATGTCATGGTTTTCCATTTTAAATTCAATATTTAACTAAATATAAGTGCTGATATAAGAATTTATTGACAATATCTCTCTGCTTTGGCATGAATTATACACGTATATTTTCTGGTACAGCCTAATTCCGTCAGAACGAATTCGCTACACTCGAGACCTGTTTCATAGCGGTTGTCATGGCAACGGTACACACGATTATATTCTGACATAGCAAGTACAGCCTAACAGAAGAGTTGGACAGTGGGCAGCATCTAAGGTGGAGAGAAAAATGTGTCGTTGATTGGCTTTCCCGCTTCCAAAGCAACTCAGAAGGATGCGCGAGCCAGTGAGCATTGCCAGTTTGCTGAATATAATTATTTGGAACTAAGTTTAGCTACAACAATTTTGAATATTTTCGTTTACTGATATAGCGACTTAGCTATTTGTTTTATATTCTATAAATGCAGAAATAAAACTTTTCGGATTGTTAACATATTACTGTAATTGCTATTGCATTTAGCTCCGGTTATATGAAGCGGTGGGTGTGCTACTACTGTTTGTAGCTTTGGTTTTCCAAAGCGTCATAAGATGCATTATTGTATTTACATAAAATTGCATACAAACAATGAAAATCTTGTGTAGTGCGTAAATATACTTTTTAGAGTTCATTTTCCTATTATACACCTGCTCTAGTATCTCTGATGTGATGTAGTCAATGTTTAAATATAGAACCTTGTTTGTGTAATACAAAAGACACTACGAAAGATTTGAGGTGAGCAAAAGTGAATATTGATCCACTTAAAAGGAGTATGGCATGTGGCAGCCTCATCCCTTACGAGTAGCATTACAGAGTGTGAGGGTAAACAATCCCTTCAGTGCACAGACAGCCAGTCGTTACGATGGAGCTGACACATTTTTTTAAACACCCGCTTTAACTAATGGGGAATCACAGGCGATTGGCACTGATGATATATGAGATGAAATGATAAACTGAGAAAGAATTTTTTTGAAGGAAAGAAGCGTCCCAGGCCTAAATATAGGGTATCTGCCCAGCATTTTCCTTTAATGAAGGCTGAAGAAAACCTTGAAAAAAATTCAGTCAAGGAGGACAGTTGGTGGGAAATGTCACCTCCCAATCATGAGTACACGTCTTAACGACTCTTGCCACTCTTGGCGGCACGATAGAGCTAGAGAGAGAAAACTTTTTTTTGTGCATAATGATTGTTAACAATGAAATGTTTGATGTTGAACTCCATTTTGTGGGATTTTATTCAACTAAAAGAAGCAATTCTAACACATTTTAAAAGTTGTTACAGATATCGTTAACACATTGATCTTACTATATGAAAGTGTATGTTGCACTGATTTTACTATCACTAATTGAACATGTACCCCACTAAATAATTCATACATCCCTTCTTGCCTCAACGATTAAAATCAGAACGCTGTGCTTCTTATTGCAGCAAATGAATAACATTCATTTAAAGTTTAATACAGTTCCTAAACGAGACGTAATGGTGCTTACCTGCGAACATTTGCAAGGTCACCCCTCTCCACAGCTAGAAGATATTTCTTCTCCTCCAGTGTAAGGGGCTTAGGAAGGTTAGGCATCATGATGGGTGTTTTGCTGATGCCTGGAACCTCAATTTCCAGACCCACCTGTAACAATATATGAAAAGTACTGTATACAATTTTAACCTATGATCTTAGTTACTACCTCTCTTTCTATAAAAGTTTAAACGATAATAATAATAATAATAATAATAATAATAATAATAATAATAATAATAATAACAACACGTTGATATTTTATGTCTATAATCTTTCGCGTCCTCTGGTGTTTTGTGTACGATAGACTTAGCTACGCAATACAAACTACGTAATACGTACTGAGAACTGAGGAATGCTTATCTCTAGGTAGATCTTATAACTGTGTGCCTCAGCCATGTCGAACTTACAACTGCTCCTGAGCAATGAGCAAATGCGAACTGAATGAGGAAATGCGTCTCGCGGAGTATAGAACCTAGGACTGCATGCCTCAGCCAAGTAACAGTCTCATTATATATTAAATTAAAACCAACTAACCGTTGGCCTAAAGACTGCCACGTGGTCTCAAAGGCACGCGCAATCTAAACGCCTATCTTTATAAGCTTAAACATAAATTTTCCATTGGCTGGTTCAAGTTCACCTGCCCGCGTGCCATTCGCTATTTTTTGACAGTTTAAAATATTTTGTTGACATTGGCTATTTTAAAGGGAAAACAGTACAAGGCCTGTGCAGTTCAAGGAACTTAACGAGTTTGAAAGTCCTTCATGTTTATTAACCTTGCCGCGGCTGGCCTTTTAAAAGGGGGGGGGGGAGTTTCATATGCGATCCTTGGATTACTTCCTCTGACCCTTTGTTAGCTTTCCAAGCTTCCGTAACAAAACACCAAGGAGCTTTCTCTTCTGTGCAGTTCTTACGTTGAAGTTAAAGCTTATGGCACACATATATCTAGATATTATTAATATTACTAATTACAATGCCAAAATATGAGGATTGGTCTTACATAAATATACATTATAATTATATTTCAGTGGGGGTCGAGGACCGTTTCAGTGTTAAATGCTGCATTCTCCAAATAAATAATCTTTGAGTAATATTCTAAATTATTGTGAGTGGCAGTTCTTCATATGAGACGGCAGAGAGTTCCAGAGACGAGTAGCGACAACTGTGAAGGATAAAGAAAAGTGAGAGATTCGGTGTAAGGTACAGTAGAGGGAATAAAAGTGATATTCGAAAAGATATTTAAACAATAATGAGAAGATGGGGGATAAAAACGGGTCGAAGAACAGTTCGGGGGTTGAGGTGCACAGAATTCGATAAGAAGAAGGAGGGAGTGCAACTTCCTTCTACCGCCAGTCGATGTCAGGATAACAATTCAAAAATTGCAGTGATATGATCTGATTTACGTAGCGAAATCAGGCATTATGAACACGTTGAAGTCTTTGTCCAAGATTTGTCGTGATGTCTGTCAATAGAATGTCGCAGAAATCGAAATGTGACCTAATCAATACTAATACACCCCCCCCCCCTTTTAAGTGTGAGAAAATTCTTCAGCCGTTTCAAGGAATGGAATACTGAAAATATTTTTTTACAAGTTTCTTTTGTGTGAATTTGCCAATTAAGATTACTGTCAAAATAGACACCGAGATTTTTCACAAAAGCTTTTATGGTAGTTTTGTATCATTAAATTTCATGGGAATGAGTGCTGTTAGATTTATTTTGTTCAATGTTCGATTATGCCTCATTATGATTGTTATTTTCCACAATTGATGATAAGGTCGTTTTGTTTAGCCCATGTTGATACTGAATCAAGGTCTTCTTTAAGTTCAGCTATGGAATTGATGAGTAAATCCGGTCATGAGTGCATATACAGTGTGTCCGGGAAGTTCGTATACTTTACTAGTTTCTTATTAGCATATCATAATATATTATTATATTGTAATTATTAGTAATATTGTTGGTTGTTATTATTGGTGTTGTGACCTTAGCGTCGCTCAATCACCATTCTGTAAGTTGAATGGCAGACACAATTTCGTTTTCTGTTGATTAGACGCTAGTCGCGAGTGTTTGGATACATGAACGTCCTCTCACAGCAGAGACAATTAGCATCACACGACAGCACTTTAAGGAACTGTTTAATAAGCCCCCACCGATATAAAGAACAAGGATTTGCTGGGAAAGAAAGACGTTTATGACAGGAAGTGTGAAAGACCGATCGAGAAGTGGAAGAAAGAAGACGCGCCTGGAGACGTGCTGAACTTGAGGTGTCAATTCAGCGATCCGGGCTGCTGAATTTGACATTCCATGATCAACTCTTTTTGATTACATGAAGAAGTGTTTAAAGGTGTAGCCGTATCGTCCGACCCTCATCAGTGAGCTGTGTGACACAGATATGAATGTATGTCGGTCTCTTCTAGCAACATTCCAAACCGACAGGTCCAAGGTTATGTTCACAGATGAACCGCAGCATGGCTTTTTGATCGAAGTAAAATGCTCACTTCACTTCCGAACTTGAACACAATCCATCACATTTTATGATGTGGGCAGGAAAGACATCGCAGCAACTTTTTGGGCCGTATTATTTTTTGATGGACCTGTGAGCGCTGTATGTATCACATTCACGAATTTTGACTACTTGACTCATTCCCCAACTGGAGGACAAGAGGACTACAATAAATTCCTTGCATGCGGGGTTGGACGTGGATCTTTTAACTTCTTCAGCCCCACTGCCATGGTCTCCAGGTAGCCCTGACCTGACAACAGCTGTGGGGTATTATCAAAATAAAAGTTGCCGCGCAATGCTAAACTAGAACGAGCATTATGGTATGCCTTCGTTACGACCGCACTTGCAGTTTTGGAAAAAATGTCACAAAGAACTTGGAGGGGTTGAGCACACATGGATACCTTGGACAACTAGCCCGTAAGCTCAATACTAAATTCATTCTTATTAAATAAACGTATAGCGTACTGAAGTATACGAACTTCCGGGACACACTGTATAGTTGTAGGATGTAGTACCTGCAGTGTTTAATGGACGATCTCATTAATTCTGGGCGCATGAACATCATCAGCTTTTTTTCATCTTCTCATAAAAGGATTTACAAAGTTTCATATTAATGTGCTACTCATGATAGCCTGCCATCTTAATAACTGCAGAACACTCGCAACAATAGTGTGGAACAAGACTGAAATAAAATGACGATACGTGGCATCCCGTCAACCACTGCGTTTTGCTACGACGCCTCTTTGGTGTACATTTTTGAAAGTTCGGGTAAGGTTTTAACCTTAGAGACAAATTACACAACATGTTTTTTTTTTTTTTTCATTGTTTGGAATAGCAGGTTAATATTATAGCCCTAACATGTATGCAATGAATTGAACTATGCATCAATTGCCAGATTAAATAAATAAATATTTTTACTGTGTATCTACTCACCCCATCCAGATCCTTCTTCTCATCAGCCATGATTATATCAGAATAACAAAAAGCTAAGGTAAGCCTATTGTTTCCTGCCTTCTCCGGGAGTCCTGCAACAGAAACTGCAAATACTGAACCATCTTACACTTCCAAACAAACAACGCTCTCTTACCACTAATTTACATGTTAGCGGCAATGATTATAATTGTTCACGATTTGTAAAACAAAATAGTTATATCTGAATGTTGTTATTTTCCTTTGAGTGGAGATTGGTACGTAATCTAAGCATTAAGATACTAATAAAATGTGACCTTTATACTTTAATGTAAGGCATTTCATTAGATAAATCCAATTCAATGTATTGATACAAATATTAATTAATAATACAAACTCAATAAAACCACGCGAGTGAGCAAAGGTTCGATGCAGGTGTAGGTAAGTTAAATTTGTTTTTTAAGAAATAGCTACAATAAACATTTATTAGAATAGTATTTAAAAACTGTAAGTGCATACAAAGGGTTATCGAGAAGTCGCTTCGCAGTCATTGTGTAGCCGAGATTTCACTAGGGAAGTGAATTTGGGTGGCATCACTGACCGTATAGTTATTGTGTTCACTTAACCACTAAGGCAAACACACTCCAAAGTCCGAGCCTTAGCAACGATGGGCGGATTACTTGCTAAAACCCAGTTTCAAAGAAAGGGCTGTCAGAAATGTAGGAGAATCAACTTTCTCTTGTGCGGTTCACCTTACACGAGTGCGGAGGAACTTGTCAATGACCGGATCATTTATTGTCATAAAGCGCCAAAGCCATCAACCAACAAAATACTATACGAGTATGTCATTGAAACTAAATCTATATAATATGTCGCATTTTAGCGAATTCCGAAGGAATGTGGGTATTGTGGTTCCACCCATGAAAAGATTTTTGAAAAATATCTTCAAATCTCCATCAATTCTAGCTACTAGGTACCAAAAAATGGCGACCAAAAGTGTATATATACCTCTAGATTTATATATGTATGCATGTATGTTAACGCTCTTACGGCCGCAAGTTTTGTTTTTTCTCAATGAAACTGGACATGTAACAATAAGCTAGCAATACAGAGTTCGTTAACCAGCAAAATTAGTTTACCTAAACCCTAAAAGTTTAAAAATCGTTCTAGCGGCACCAAATTTTGTTTTTCGTAAATCTATACCATTTAAATAAAATTAAAAAATAGTTTCCGAAATTCTGAATTTAGACCATTAGGAGTGAGTGTATATGACAACCGAAATTAAAAAATCGCTCTAGTGCTCTGTAAAAACCTTCATAAATTTGACTTGCTAAGGAATTCGCTTAGTTTTTGAAATATTAAGGGACAGCAGATTTTCATTAAGCCATTGCTTAATGCTATTTATACCTTCGTTCGCAATTCTACAAATTTCATTTCAGCAATCACGAATGAGGTCTGGATACAAATTTACACATCATCAAGTGAGGCTGCCACTCTTGCCTAGCAAGGTGTGCCTGAGACAGTGCCTGGTAAGTTTTCCATAGGATAGTACCTAGATTATCAATCATCGCCTCCCCCCTCCTTACTCGTGCCTTCGCACTCCAGATAACTGGTTAGGCGGCATAATCAGTCTCTTCAACTTGACAGGTGAAAACTCCGAGTTCTTTTGGTGGCTTACCGCCCTGCCACAAAGCAGGATACGCGAAGACCGCTGAGTCGCGGGGGCACATTGCACCTATCTGTCCTGCCTATCCGGACGACTTCTCGAGGAGGGACTTGAGTTTACAAACAATAAATCAGAGATTTTATTCAGAACTGCAGTCTATCTCTGTTATAAATACGAGATATATTTAGATCATACATCTAATGGAAAACAAGACATGTAAATATGAGTATTACATTCTTTTGCAGAGAACGGAAGCAGGTTGTTGTTTATTTGATCTATTTACGGACGCGCTCTAACATCCCAGGCCATCAGCGTCCCATTCAAATCAGGGCGTGAAATGGCTGATAACTTTTGCTCAGGGGCCTCTTCTTTCAGGCTTGACACAGGATGACCTACGGCTTTAATTCACCTTCCAAAGGAAGATATACTTATGATTTTTATGCCCGAAAAAAATCAATTGATCCTCACCGGGATCGAATCCGCGATCTTGGGTCTAAGAGGCAAATTTTTAACCTCTCAGAGCTCAGAGCAGAAATGAAATAGTTATGATAAACATACAACTGTAATTTCATTAACTACATTTGCCCTACTTTGATTGTTTCAACTTATGTGAACTTCTTAGGTGTTATTATTTACAAAAATATAATATGGGATATACATGCACCTTACATTGTTAACACAACGCGAAAAAAAATACACAAATTCTACATTCTTACGTTTTTTCTTGATTAATCATTTACTTCGTGTATTTTTTTAACTCTGTTTCACACTGTAATTCAGTATGCAATATTAGATTGGAGAGGAGCCGTTAAATCAACCGAACCTTGATACAGAAGTGTATTATCAAAGTATGTTTACGTAAACATATGGATTATCCAACAAAACATATTTTCGTAGAGTTTAACGTTCCAACTATTGAGCAAATGTAAACTTTCTGTGATTACTTATTTTCATAAATACGGGGACAATTTCAAAGCTGAACATCATGATTACCCCAAGAGATAAAACCGCTGTTTCCTAATTAATGAACCCATATATCATACTACTATGCAGGTCTTTACATAGCAGATGTTTTGGTCTTAAAACACAATACGCTTATTAAAACTTCCAATCATGGTTGAGATTAATTCAAATATAATTAAAAAAATAAACCATTTGTCTAATTATTTTTCTGTAATAATATTTCATAATCATTCCTACACAATTTTGTGCGACTCTCTTCATCGGCACAAGTTAATTATATATATATATATTCTTGTAGATGTCTCATTAAATCTATATTAAATAATCTGTAAACTAATAACCAGTTTGCTAATCTGGTCTGTATACCTAACATTTACTCCACAATTTTATATTATTTATTTACATGCATAGCTTAGATTTGAGCACTTGTATTTAATATAATAGTATTAATTTTTCTGCATTTACAGCATTAGTTTACATGTAAAAATGGCAATGTATAAGTATATATAGAATTGAATTTGCACCCAAGCACGAGATTTTGTAACTCTCTTATTGCAATCATTTGTTATGCTTTCATTTAAATGATTAAAATAAAGTAAATAAAAATGTGGTAACCTTTAGACCACCAGAACCGATTTAATAATGGCTAAGCGGCTAGGCAACAACCGTATCTAATGTCACCTGCATTGTTTGAATGATGTTACTGCTACTATTAACGCGTGTAAAAATAAGACCGGCTTTATTTAGTTCAAACATTTAAGAGCGTATTACTATTTTCAAGTTGAGGCAATCTGCATTAAAATTGTGACAAAAATCATAATTTAATGGCGCACTGTTCATTTCCTAAAACTACTTCTATGATTATTATTAGGAATACGGTACTTACCGAAGGATGTAGATGAATCTCGGAGTCGCAGGCACAAAAGGCAACACCACTACCACCACAGTGTCACAGATAGAAATGGAACTGAAGACTAGACTTGTGGGGCTTGAGGAAGCATTTGCACAGGTCTTATATACCGTCCTTTATCAAATTAGCATTGTGTTTCCTGGTGGTGTTCTACATGCACTCCATTCCTGTTGAGATGGATTTAGCCTAATTCAATTACAAGCTCTTACCTATACATAGCTTTATACCCCGCCCCCCAACAAACCTTCTCTAACGCAATCCTTAAAAAACGTGACAAGTACAGGAGTGTAGTGAAGTAATTAAACTATTAATGATCTTGACCGCTAATTATTATATGGGAGGCATTTAATGAATAATGCAACACATTTTTCCCCGCCTTTCTCGGTTTGTTTTATTTCATTTTCCACAGCACTGTTTTGTATTATAGTTCTTTGGCTATTCACAGCTGTTTTTTCTTATACAGTATGCGGAAAAACAAAAGACACTGAAATTGTCGATCAGTTGCTTTCGAAGTTTTCATAGCAACGAGTTATTTATTTGTTGTATATAATAGTTTGACATATTGTGAATCAGTTTTGTGTTGATAGCTGCAATTATGGTTCTCACGATAGAAGAGATGGTGTTTACCGTGGAACATTATTTCTAGTCGTACGGAATAGGACTCACAATGAAGCAAGTTTGCTTCATGTTAACGAACAGTACGAGGAGAGATTTAATACGGAGGTACCAAATAAAACAATGTTAGCGGTCGGTGACAAGTTCTGTCAGTGCTATGTCAACGAAAGGAGACAATAGTCGCCCAAGAACCCGTACCACAAACGAGAATCAGGGAATACTTCAACATGTGTTGGAGTCGCCAAAGCGTTGACTACGACAATCATCACTGAAACTTGGTTTGAGCGGCAGGTCTATTCGGCGGATGTTTAAAGAACTGGGTGGATTTGCTTACCGGATCCAGTTGCTCAGCGCCTAACAGGAAGAGATGAGCGAGCTCGAGTGATGTCTATGACGTATGAGGATCCAGATTTCTTCTGCTACATATGGTTTTCAGATGAAAGCCAAAATTACCTTGATGGCTACATCAACAAACAGTTCATTTCTAGGGTTTCACCGGCCTGGTGTCGTTATACAAAAACCACTGCACAGTGCGCGGGCTATGATTTGGTGCGCCGTGTCCGGTCTTGGAATAACGAGCCCTTATTTCGTCGAGGATGCTGCACAGAATTCGCAAACTGTAAACCAGGAGCGCTACAGACACCTCATTATTACCCCATTCGTGCGGGATTTGCGTTTTTTCGTCACGCCAGAAACACCTTCCATGACAATGGTTGCAGCAAGATGGAGCAACAGCCCATACCGTTGGAGAGTCACTTGCCCTTCTGCAATGACACTTTGCAGATCGCCAAATTTCACGTTGAAGCCCATCTCCTTATCCTGCCTGTTCCCTGGATTTCACGGCCCCTGATGCCACATATGCTGACAGAATCAGTTTTCACGATAGATGACCCACCTACGAATATTCCCGAACTACACGAGTAGATAACGTCCTTAATACAACCTTTGTTCATCAACATGTTCACTAATCTTTAGAAACATTGTGAACAATGTGTGACACGTGATGGTACACATTTTGAACAAATTCAATACCAACTCCATTAAATAACATTTAAGGGTCGTTTGTTTTGCCGCATACTGTATAATCTGCTAGCAAATCTATGGATAGCTTTATCCCGCCTAGAGCTAGAGAAGTGCTGGAGGCTTTTCGTTAAATGTTAATATATATATTTGTTATCATTACATGCTAAAGCCAAGAGCATTCTTTTAAATTAACTCCTGTGTAAACCTGGGTCATAAGTACTCTTAGCGTTATGAGTAGCCTCTTAAAGAATTAATTCCACATACAATGGTAGAGAAACATTAGCCAGGTCTCCGGGGTGATTTTTCCTTAGCGGGACCACTGCACATGCACTTGCCCATGTTCTGCAGTTCTCCTTTCATTCCCACACTTGAAATCCGGCCGGGGAGCCGAAGGGGAGGTCAATACGAGTTTAACTCTAGGAACGTACAGGCATATTCTTGTGTGACAGTGTATTAAGTATTCATTAGACATAGTAGTAATAATAATATATATTGGTTACTTACCTTGACTTAATCCAGGTATTTCCAAAATAGCGTTTATTTACAATTTGTTCATGCGTACAAAATGAAGTGCTGCATCCATGTGTTCGACTTTTAAGAGACGCAGTTGGTCCAGACGTACTGGACAGCCTGGTCTCCGGATAGAAGAATATGACTGCGATGCATTTGGGGGAAGAGTTGCAGCCCTCGGCCAATTCTAGGTCTCCGCATTGTTCTTCTTGAGGAATAGATCTGCTGCTATTAGAGCTCATAGCATGTGTAACAGTTAGGGGTAACTACATTCCTTGTTAACTGTTGCTGTGGAAGAGATATGCATTTTATCATTTTTTTTTCAGTACGTATATTTATTGCTACGCTTTTGAATTTGACATTTTGGACTGTTGAATGCAAAATGTATTATGGTTCACTTTTACTTTGTTCTGTAGCCATTCTGACATCCTGTTAAGGAAATCTGTTCTCCTATCTTGATTATGTTTAACTTATGGACATTAGTGTGGCTTGTGAATACGAAAATTAACCAATGGAAAGAAAGAATATCATTAAAATTCTGGTAAATATCAGGAATTAATTGTATACACTCTTAGAAAATGTTCCTCTAAGTATTCAGGAAAAAAAGCAATATCAGCAAGATGGAGAACCACCATACTTCGTTAACACATGAATTATTAAAAGATGAATTCCAAGATAAATGGATTGGGTGTGGCGGGCCTGTTGTATGGCCACCCAATTCACCTGACCTTACATTCTTAGATTACTTTTTATGGGACAACATGTCTATAACATCATGAACCCAAATGTTTACATGTCGAGGACTATGTAAATATTATACCATCATTCCATTTACAATTCTTAACTTACCTCCCTGAGGCCCATAAGAAGGCTTACTGTAGCCGAAAATAAAGATCACGTTGAATTAAATTAATAAGGTTATAATCAATGTTAATAAATGATGTAAATATGATCTGATGCATGCATGTAAATTATATTAAGGCTATTGTATTCATTTTCATATTTTGTTATGTGGTTGCCAGATAACACCTGTACTAAATCTTTAGTAGGAGAAGGACATTATGTATTTTTATGAAAGTACAAATTGCAATACTGGACTGCTCGTTAAGATATATAAATAAATTAAGGCTTGAATAACTTACCCCCCTCCAGAAAACAGAAAAATATTTGCTGATTGCTTTGACAAAAATAGTGTCAAAATTATTTTGATGTATCAAGAAGAACTATAAAAAGTAATTTCGTTAAATTACATTTAGAGCACGCGGGTATTGCTAGTTGTGCCCACGTATAGGCATGCGAAAATTAATGAGAAGTCAATTGTACTGCTTTGATTTGAGAGTGCTAGCTGTGTAATAGCCAGGGTTAGGGTTTACTTACAATAAAAAAATTAAATGTGTAC